>JAHKKF010514033.1:8729-19387 GCA_019740295.1 Labeo calbasu | reverse complement strand
GAGATGCATTATTTGAATGCTTGGCTAAAAAGATGTGTCTTTAATCTAGATTTAAACAGAGAGAGTGTGTCTGAACCCCGAACGTTATCAGGAAGACTCTTGTTGATTCAGTGAATGTAAAAAGGTTATTATAAATAGGTAATAAAAACTGCATAGTCCAATCACTGATTTAAGATAAACTAAAATAAGCATTTGTCTTTGCTACAGTAAATGTAATATAGTTCTAAGGTATACCGAGTTCAAGGGTCACTTAGCATAACATCATAACGCAGAAATCAGAAGCCCTCAAATGCCTCCTCCTCTCATTCACAAGAGTTTATGAGTCAAAACAACACTCAAGTGCTGAATTGTGAGATCGGATTATTTACTGCTGAGAAGTAACCAGGAAAAAGCTTTCCACAATTGTTTGTCTTATCTGAAGTACTACGTGCAAACTTTCATGCTCCTCTGCAAGCATTCAGATTCTGTCCATCCATCCTTATACAGTCTCTCGAAAATTCTTTTAAGAAGAAACTGAATGTATGGAGTGTATAATGAATACAAATATACTATAATATATAATATAAATATACTGTAACCACTGCACCCAAAAAGTAAATATTAAAAAAAATATTATTTACAGACACATTTACGGGAAATGGCTCCGTCTGTTCCTGCTGCCAGACAGTCCTGTTCTAACATTTCACTAACAACATTGCCTCTTGGGTGTATCTTAAAAAAAAACAGCAACTTGGATGACTTGGATGGACAATAGCCTTTTGTGCATAGGCTAAAATATTTCACTAACCAACTTCCTTGGTAGGAAATGTTCAAACACTCTAATGCTTGGTGCCAAGACCACTTTTCATTGTATTAACAAAATGTCCACTTTTTCTTTTAGAATCCATGTATTAAACAAATAAAAGACATATGTTTCACTTTAAATTGCCATCTTGATTCTGCTTGGTCATTAGTTTATGGCCCTTTAGAGGATGTCAAGACTAAATAAATGTTGACTTGTCAGCTTGATTGATTATTAAGGAAACTGTCTTTTGTCCATTACATAAAAATAAAGAAAACAAATGCCAGGAAAGTTTGCTTCTCTGTTTTTTCTTTGTGTGATTACAGTAACTGTGACTAGTTCATTGAAAGAAGGCCACCTCAAAGACCCAAATGCATGTTTGAAGGTACATCACAATTTAAAATAAGATTTTATTGTCTAGCTGTAAAACGTCTGAGCGATCACTTCAATAAGTAATTGTCCATGTGCACACCATGTGCAAAATTCCAAATTAAAAAACAAACCTGTCTCATGTCTACCATTAGGGTGGGTCTTTCAAAAACAGGCCATAAATACAGTCATTTCTTGGAGATAACAAAAGTTCTTCCTGTAACAAGAAATATAATTTACTCTTTTTCCTTGTTTGAGTGCAATAAACTTTCCTTCTCCAATTACTCACCACTTTCAGAAGCATTTCTTCTTATCTCCAAAGCATTCGCAAGTTTATTGTACAACAATATACATCTATGCTTTTTGATTGGTTTGTTTGTGTTTTGCCAGTCTTGCATGTGACATGGGATTATTGCTGCAGTAATTAATTAAGTCACAAAAGTTGTTTTACTGTTCTGATATTGTTTCATTCACAGGTGTACATTTTCCAGTTTAGTATATCAGTCATAAACTTAATTTATCTTAATTATAATCTTAAGTCATATTCCCCACAATAGTTTACGCTGTTACTGTCAAGTATTGCAAGTATATTTTTTAACATAATGAAAATCCAGGACACTACACATAGTTCTGTAATTTACTTAATACAGTGTTAAGGCACAATCACACCAATACCAATGACTATAATAATAACTATATAGCGTCCATGCTGATAATATTGGTAAGGTAGGTTGATAATATTCTGTTTCTTGTAAGCGTAGTGCATTCGTTTCTTTAAACTTGGATGGATTTTGACTGAATGTCAATGTTCATTCATTATCTGGAAAAATGCTCTGAAATTCCTTTGATATTGCTCCTCTGTCATTATCTTTTCAGTGTAGTGTGGACTGTGCTACTCTCATAGAATTGGAATGATTATTAAAATTAAATGGTTATAGTTATCATTAATTAGTGATAGAAACAAATTTGGAGAAATCTAGCATTACATCACTTGCTTGCCACAATGTATTCTGGATTTTTAAGTGAGAGGACTACAGGGGATGGACATTTTCACCGGAGGAAGCCTTATTATCAGCAAGATTTCTGGCTTCCAGGTGTCTTTTCTACAGGTACCAAGCTGAGATTAGGAGCGCTCTCTTAAAGGCACCTGTACACAGAAGCAATCAATCAATCAGATTCCAAACTCTCAAAGAGCTTTTGCCAAAGAGCTGTCCAAGGATGTCAGGGACAAGATTGTAGACCTACACAAGGCTGGGCTACAAGACCATCGCCAAACAGCTTGGTGAGAAGGGTGACAACAGTCGGTGCGATTATTCGCAAATGGAAGAAACACAAAATAACTGTCAATCTCTCTTGGTCTGGGGCTCCACGCAAGATCTCACCTTGTGGAGTTTCAATGATATTGAGAATGGTGAGGAATCAGCCCAGAACTACACAGGAGGATCTTGTCAATAGTCTCAAGGCAGCTGGGACCATAGTCACCAAGAAAACAATTAGTAACACACTACGGTGTGAAAGACTAAAATCCTGCAGTGCCCGCAAAGTCGCCCTGCTCAAGAAATCACATGTACAGGCGCTTCTGAACTTTGCCAATGAACATCTGAATGATTCAGAGGAGTGAAAGTGTTGTGGTCAGATGAGACCAAAATCGAGCTCTTTGGCATCAACTCAACACGCAGTGTTTGGAGGAGGAGGAATGCTGCCTATGACCCCAAGAACACCATCCCCACGTCAAACATGGAGGTGGAAACATTATGCTTTGGGGGTGGACAGGGACGATGGGACGATGGACGGGGCCATGTACCGTCAAATCTTGGGTGAGAACCTCCTTTCCTCATTGAAAATGGGTCGTGGATGGGTATTCCAGCATGAAATGACCCAAAACACACGGCCAAGGCAACAAAGGAGTGGCTCAAGAAAAAGCACATTAAGGTCCTGGAGTGGCCTATCCCATAGTAAATCTGTGGAGGGAGCTTAAGGTTTGAGTTGCCAAACGTCGGCCTCGAAACCTTAATGACTTGGAGACGCTCTGCAAAGAGGAGTGGGACAAAATCCCTCCTGAGATGTGTGCCAACCTGGTGGCCAACTACAAGAAATGTTTGACCTCTGTGACTGCCAACAAGGGTTTTGCCACCAAGTACTAAGTCAAATACTTAGGGGTCAAATACTTATTTCACTCATTAAAATGCAAATCAATTCATTTTTTGAAATGTGATTTTTTGTTGCTATTCTGTCTCTCACTGGGCAAATAAACCTACCATTAAAATTTTAGATCATTTCTTTGTCATTTTTCCCCCACTTTAATGTTAAATTTCTCCAGATCAGTTCCAATGAAGAAACAAACACATCTACATCTTAGATGACCTGAGGGTCAGTACATTTTCAGCAAATTTCACTTGGGTGAATCATTTCTATTTATATTCTAGTGTTGTTGGTATAAATTAATGTCTTACTTGAAGATTTTTGACTTGAATAAAAGTTTAACTAATAAACAAATTCTTATGTGAGCAAACTAGCAGAATTACTGTAAAGTCATAATATGGACTGATGTTGTGCTGTAAGGGTTTGACCGAATGAGCTGATATAGCAATAAGGTACCAAAATTAATGATGAAAGTTAGACATGTTTAATTCCTGGGCATTCTTAAAACCTTAGTTGCACAGCTATTTTAATCCTCCTTTTGCTAATTATAGAAGGGTTATGTGTATCTGTTGGTTAGTTTTATTTCCTTGGTTCATTCAATTTCGTGATAACTGTTACAGGAAACAAAAAGAGAAACTGGTTTCAATGAATAGTTTGTATGACACTGATACTAAACACAGAGAAATGTTTCCTCCCTAACCTCTCCCAAACAGAGGACAATTGGCTTTCATCTGTTTTAATTGATTTATTAACTGTTGTAATTCATAATTGTTTAGAAACAAAATAGCCATGAGCATTATCTTTTGAAAGAAAAGCTAAAATTAAAACTATTTCCAACATACCACTATTTCCAATAAAAAACTTTAGGGTTTTAAATGTCATGATGACTATTCTTCGTTCATTCTATTGACATGACAACCTTCTTGCCAGTATTCATACAACTATATATGTTCTTTTTTTGCTGTTGTTGTTGTATTATAAAAAATAATTGTTATAATGTACTACAATAAGCTTTTTTGAAATGAAGCAACATAAATTGGAAAACTTTTTTGGAGCTTTTTTAGTATAACAACAACATTTCAAAAACATTCTGGCCATTTTTATGAGGGACTTTCTTTGGGGTATTTTCCAAGAGGTCATCATTTTGTTCATTACTGCAGCTGGCTCCAGTTCAAGACCATGGCCACATTTTTTCTCCCGGACTCCCCCAGCTGAGTGGGTGGTGTGTGAAAAGCACGTGTTTTGCGCCCTCACCCGTATAGCCAAAACGTGCGTCTGGGGTCCTTTCCCAGGTGATGATGTCGGCATGCAGGAGGCATGACAAACCCTCATCCTTGATGACCTTGAGATGATTCTGCAGAGGGGTTTTGGCGGTTCTTCACAGGCCGCTGTGACGTCAGCAGCTTCAGATCAGTGTTCTAGCTGTCTGCCCTCTCATCACCCTCAGTTTGAAGACACACCTGTGAGCCCCACTTAGCCTGTCCACCCCCACAAAACCACCAGGTCATCATGGGAAAATTACTAAAGGATGACAGCCATGAATGGACTGCTCATGTTGGTTATTCTGATGAAAAGTCGTTATCCCTTACAGGAAAGGTCCCGGTTTAAACTCCTGGAGCTGTTGGGAGTAAAACTGGCCCTGACACAGAAAAATGTCAAAAAGCCAACCAGATAGATAGATGACAGATGACTCAATCTATAGTCTTACATTATGTAGATAGATAGATAGATAGATAGATATATAGATAGATAGACAGACAGACAGACAGACACACATAGACAGATAGAGTCATTCTGTTCTTGCCAAATGAACAGGAGCTTCTGCCAGAATATACCAAAAACAGGTATGCATCTTATTTACCTGCAGCAAATACGTAAGCAGCTTGCCATACACATGTATCCATACACCTACTTTGATAGATAGATAGATAGACAGACAGACAGACAGACAGATAGATAGATAGATAGATAGATAGATAGATAGTCAAAATTGTAGTAGTTTGTCAGACAGATAGATGTGACTGTAATCACTCTAATTATCTATAGGCCTATATTACACAGATAGAAAAATCATGTCTATATTCCCAGGCACAGTAGCCATTGACTGTATGATAGACAGATAGATAGATAGACAGATAGATAGATAGATAGATAGATAGATAGATAGATAGATAGACAGAAAGACAGACACACACAGACAGATAGAGTCATTCATTTCTTCTTGCCAAATGAACAGGAGCTTCTGCCAGAATATACCAAAAACAGATATGCAGCTTATTTACCTGCAGCAAATATGTAAGCAGCTTGCCATACCCATGTATCCATACACCTACTTTGATAGATAGATAGATAGATAGATAGATAGATAGATAGATAGATAGATAGATAGATAGATAGATAGATAGATAGATAGGTTTGAAGACAACACTCACATTTCTTACTGATATTATTGTCGCGTAACAACTTCACCCTCCTGGCACTCTATCAGTTCACACGTGGGTGGGTTGAGACAAACAACACGCCCATGTCTGGCTATATATAGGGATAATAAGGATGCTGCTGATGCTGAAACAGAACAACGAAGAATAGAGCTCAAACCGTCATCTCCTTCATCAGAAACAGCGTCAGCTATGAGTGAACCGCGCTTTCCTGTCGAAGTCCGACTTATCGGAGTAATGAAGAAAGACAAGGACAAAGTAAAACTATGTTGTATATTCATAGGATAACTCCAAGTGTTGGTAGGATAATTTGTTAATTTGTTTGTTTGCTTTCTTGTTGCAGAAGTTCATGACATCCGTGCTATGGTCAGACCAGAGTGAGTTGATAGTGTACAGATCCTTCCGGGATTTCAAAACGCTCCATGTAGGTTTATTTAGGTTCATTTATTTAGCACAAACGTTTACTAAAAGTGTGAAAATCAGCAGCTAACTTGATTTTCTTGTTTTAAAAGAAAAAACTAAAAAAGAAGTTTCCTGTGGAGAACCATTCTCGTAAAGAAGACAGAGTGCTTCCCAGATTTGGAGGTATGGTTGGCAGCTTTTAGGTGATTAAAATGTACAAAATGTTGTAACATTAAAATATACACTCAAGAGCCTGTAAAATATATTGCTTTAAGCCTATAATAGCATGCATAAAGTAACATTAATACATATACAAATTTTGTGGTGATGCTCACATAATGATTATTGTTATTACGTAATACATCATAATAATTTATTTATATGTTGGAAGGAAATACATAGCTGACATTTTGCTTTAACTCTGGCCATTTTTTCCCCTTAAGTGGGACCTGTTAAAGATGTTTATCCACACTGCTTTGTTTTGTTGTTCAAATATGATTTCTGTTGTTTACAGCCCAGTACATGGTGACTTCGTTTCAGTTGAAAGGTCTGGCAAAGTCAGTGTCCCGTCTAAGGTATTTGGAGAAATACTGTTCCAACCTGTTGCAGTGCGGCACAGATGTGTCACATTCCACAGACGTCATTCAATTCTTCTTGCCAACTGAACAGGAGCTTCTGCCCGAATATACGAGAAACAGGTATGCAGATTATTTGCCTGCAGGAAATAAGTAGGCACCATGCCATACACATGTGCACAGTAGCTCAGTTTATATTTCTGACTTGATCTGTTTCTGGTTCCCCTAGTTTAATGCTAACTTGAACATGCTGGAAAGTGTTTGTGCAGTGAATGTTTGTTAAAGCTTCTCTCCTCTCCCTGCAGTGTGATGATTCTGCAATCAGACAACATCAACACTGTCAGCGGAGGACCTGACTTGGCGAAAAAACATCTGACCAATGGCAATGTGACCCAGCCTTTTGTATCCAAGGCATATCGATGCGTGGCTCCATATGAGACCAAAGACACAAAGAACAAGCCATTTAAAGTAGCTGTGGATGAAAGACTGGATGTGCTGATTAAAGACAAAGCAGGCATGTATCTTTTACCTTAAGGAAGTGAACCAAAAAATGACTGTAAACTTCTTTACAGTCTATTCATATTTTTGTGTGGGCGTTGATTCTGAACAGGTTGGTGGCTTGTTGAGAATGAGGACAAACGTCTAGCTTGGTTTCCTGCTCCCTACTTGCAGTTATGTGATGAGGAAGAGGAAGAGGATGAGGATGAGGATGAATTTGATTCAGCTGCCTTTGAAAGTAAGACACGGTTGTTACATAAACTTTCTGTCGTAATGAATCTCCAAAGATGAGTCATCTTGCTAACCACAAATTCTCTTCCTCCACCAGGTTCACTGTACTGCGCTACAAGGAGTTACACCTCAAAAAAAGATGACGAGCTCTCTCTGAGCATCGGTGCTGTTGTGGAGGTGTTACAGAGGTCTGATAATGGCTGGTGGCTTGTAAGGTAATTTAACTCCTTTACTCAGATTGCACTGCCGTTCAAAGAATGATGGGAATTGTAAACTATTGTAAAAAGAATGTATTAACAGACAAGAGCAATGTGAAAGACAAGCCACAATAAAGCATGCAGCATAGCTGGCAATTAAATGTTATTTTATAAATGAAATAAACTGAGACTGAGAAAGAAAAATAGAGAGAGGGAGGGAGAAAGTAATGATTACTTCTACATGTACATGGTGTCTTCCCCATACAAAACCTAACCTAAACCTTTTATTCCCTCTACAGATATAACAAAAAGGCAGGCTATGTGCCCTCCATGTACCTGAAGCTCTACAACAGCCCTAGCTTTGGCCTTCAGTCCCTTCAAAGGAAACTTCACAGCTCCACTATCAACCTGTCCTCCAGCGAATCTTTTAAACTGGAGCCTCAGGTCTACTCACAAAACAGAAAGAATAGTTTCCACAGATCAAATTCTCTCGAAATGCCGCCAGTGCCGGTACATTACGAGGAAGTTGGCAGCTTCAGCGACGATGGAAACGACTTCAGCTTCAGTTCCTCAGACAGCACCTCCATGAGCCCAAGCATGTCCAGCTCAGAGGGGGAGGAAGGCCTGAGACAGCAGGATAAAGAGCCAGACAGCAGTGACAGTGGTATGTCCAGTGGCCAGTCCAGCCCAACCAGCTCAGACACCGATCACCCTATGAAAGGGGTTGGGGCTCCCAGGGTGCCACCAAGACCACAAACTCAGGAGATCCTACAGCGCTGCACGACATACACCCGTAAAGTCGCTCTGGCAACTTCTGCACGCCTGGCCCCTGAAAGAGAAGTCATGGTAAATGAAGGAAGAGCATGAAAGGGCTGAGAGAGCAGAGGGTGCATATGACAATGAGAGACTTTTATAGCTTCTTTTTGGTCATCTTCGAGTATGATACAACAATATTAATCTAGGTTCTTTGTAATCACTTGGTGGGGATATATTAATAATATTGAATTAATCAAATATATTATACATAACCTTTTAAAGGTAGTTACAGCATACATATTTAAGGGGTTTTGTTTTCACAGTTTTATTTTTTCATTTATGTTATATTCAGACTGTTATCTTTTGTTCTGGAACTAACTGTATTCCATACTGGAAAAGAAAAAAATATTTGGATTTTTGTATATATACCTGCATAAGTTTCAATAAATGTTTCCAGCTTCATTTTAATGATTCCGTCATGTCTTTTTTTCATGGAAACTAGTAATTTAATATACACAGACACACATATTTGCATGCACATGTAAAATATGTCAGCATACTGGTATATTAACTTACTAGAAAGATTTCTGAAGGATGTGACACTGAAATATTCCAAACGGATGTATATATAGTGTATGTAAACAAACTGAAAACTGGCTAACTGAAAACTCTTACACAGAAGCAAGCACTTAATTAAACATTTCCAGATAATAAAACACTAATAACTACAGAGACTGTCAGTGTAGACCACTTTATGAGTGCAACAAACTAAATTATTCCATTCGTTCACTCAATTTTCGTATGTGTTTTTTCGCATTCGGCAAAATTGCTCATGCACAGAACTTCAAAACACCTCTCCCCTCCTTAATTATGACGGTAAGATGAAAAGTTAGCTTCCGCTAATAAACGTTAAACTTTAACATAAGGATTGACCGAGATTCAGTTATAGGAAGCTGCATTTCCCTAAACAAAAAATAAAACCAGACATTCTGAGAAACAGGTTGTCATCCTTTATTGCTTGTTTGTTGTTAATGAGTGATCATTTTATTTAGAGATTGTGCACGTATTTGAGGACACTTGACAAATTCCCCTTATGTCAACACTGCATAGGATAATACTTTGAATGCCACAGATAAACACAGTCGAAGTCAAAAAACCTTGCAGAATATGCAAAATGTTCATTTTACCAAAATAACAATGCATGTTATTTTTTTTATTTAGTACTGACCTGAATAAGATATTTCACATAAAAGACATTTACATATAGTCCACAAGAAAAAAATAATAGTTGAAATAATTAAAATAACCCTGTTCAAAAGTTTACATATACTTGATTCTTAATATTGTGTTGTCACCTGAATGATCCACAGTTGTGTTTTTTTTTTCTGTAAGACGGTTAAGCTGCCCACTGTTCTTCAAAAAAATTCTTCTAGTACCAGAAATTTTTTTTTCAGCATTTTTGTGTATTTGAACCTTTTACAACAATGACTGTATGATTTTAAGATCAATCTTTTCACACTGAGGGACTCATATGAAACCATGACAGAAGGTTTAAATGCTCGCTGATGCTTCAGAAGGAAAAACAATGCATTAAAAGCCAGTGGTGTAAACTTTTGAATGGAATGAAGATGTGCACATTTTTCTTATTTTGTCTAAATATCTTTTTCTTTTTTCTTTCTTTTTTTTTTTTTTTTCTCATTTTTTTCATTTAGTACTGCTCTTCAGAAGCTACAAATATACTTACATGTTTTACAGAGGACAAAATAAGTTAAATTTACCCTGATCTGTAAATTCCAAAAGTTTTCACCCCCTGGATTTTGATGCATCGTTTTTCCTTCTGAAGCATCAGTGAGTGTTTGAACCTTCTGTAATAATTGCATATGAGACCCTCAGTTGTCTCTCTCTCAAAAAAAAAAAAAAAAAAAAATTCTAAGAATTTGTGGGACCTTAAGGATTTTTCTGAAAAACAGCAGGCAGTTTAACTGACAAACAAGGGACTCAAAAAAAAAATCACAAAAACAACAACAACACACAGCTGTGGATCATTCTGGCAACAACACAGTATCAATAATCGAGAGTATGTAAACTTTTGAAGTCATTTTTATAAAGTCAGCTATTTTTTACTCTTGTGGACTATATGTAAATGTCTTTTATGTGAAATATCTCATTCAGGTCAGTACTAAATAAAAAATAACATGCATTTTGTATGATCCTTCTTATTTTGGTAAAACATTTTACAGATTCTCCAAACTTTTGACTTCAACTGTAA
>JAHKKF010514032.1:0-45453 GCA_019740295.1 Labeo calbasu | reverse complement strand
GAGTCATTCTGTTCATTTTAGCAAAGTATAATTAAAATGTTATGTTTTATGTGTTAAAGATTCATTCATTGTTTACCTGGGTCTTTAGTCTATGATTAGCTCACCTCACCTCTTATCTGACAAGTTTTTGGGCTTGAGTCGTTCGTTCATCACGTGACGAAAAACCCAAAGACTCGAAACAGGTGAACTAATTCCAGTACAGATCCTAATAGAATGTTGCGCATGCACGACTGAACGAATCACTCCCCGAGACGACTCGTTCTTCCCGAGTCACATTAAAGAGTCGTTCAAAATGAAAGAATCGTTCAAGAACGACCCATCACTAATTCATAGCATCGTGAACGCGCATCCCAGAGCCTGTGCTACACCAGCTTTTGTGCTTAAAAAGTATAATTTTTTATTATAATTTTTTTTTTAAATGGCCGATCGTTTCACTATATAAGACCCTTCTTCCTCGGCTGGGAGAATTGGATCGGGGTATGACTTTCAATGGATGACAACCCCGACCCCGAATCAGGTCGCATACGAGTCATTTAGCAGCAGGTGCTTTGCTTTGCCGAGGAGGTGAGTAAATTATTTGTAAATTGTTGATCTGGAAGTGGACTTCTCCTTTAACCAATGGGCTGGAGTGGTGTGGATTACTTGTGCATTATTGTGATGTTTTTATCAGCTGTTTGGACTCTCATTCTGACGGCACCCATTCACCGCAGAGGATCCATTGGGGAGACAGTGATGGAATGACATTTCTACATATCTGATGAAGAAACAAACTTATCCTAATCTTGGATCGTCTGAGGGTGAGCACATTTACAGCACATTTTAATTTTTTGCTTAACTATTCCCTTTATTCTGAACCGGGAATAATGCAGTGTGGATGACAGTAGCTAAACTTATGAGACTGTAGATCTACAATGAAATCCTGTGAAGTTTGTCTGGTGCTGAAGAGTGAAGTGGTTTCCTGTGAATCTCGTGGGTCAGTTATCACAGCCAAACTAAAGCTCCAGGAAATTTCACACAATCCAACTCATTACACCGTTTCCAGGCTCAACGAAACATACAGGACAAAAACACGTCTGCTTCATTTCTGCACAACAATCACTGAGCTGAGTTTTGGCAGCGTCATCTTCTCAATTCAACCTAAATTTCATATCAACTGAAATAAAGCGAGTTTGTTGTAAGAACACTAAATAATCACTCGAAAATGAGACAAAAACATACATAATGCCGAGTTTTCCTACACAGAGATGAGTTTCTGTGGAGAGTAAATAGACTTCCTCTGAAGTATCCGGGTCCTCAGATGTTTCTCCCAAGAAAAAGACACTAGTAATCTCACCTGAGTCTCCTCTAGACTTTCTGAACAGATCTCAACAATGTCTCAAATTGTGCTCAGGTTTGCCAAAAAAACAAAGTCTGCAATCAAACGTCAGAGATCTCAATATGAATCTGATCTGCATTTTAAATTTTACAGCTCTATACACTTGGATGATAACTAATAACTCGTTCGTTTTGATTCATCCTGAGGAGATTTAGGAGGAACATCTGAGATAGTTTTGAAAATGAAGGCATGAGAAACACACACCTGTCTGTCTTCAAGCAGATCGCATCAGGTAAACACACTCGTCTGAAGGTTACTGTAAGTGTTCGTCTGACGGATATAATGTGACACTTCACGTCTCTGCGGAGCCACAGAGAGACAGACACACGGGACGAGGAAAGACGGGATTTCCAAACTCCCAGTTCAAAGCCTTTGAGTTAATTAGTTTCCTCATAATCTGACGATACGCTGATACAAAGTGTGTACAAACACACACAAACACATCCTGATACGGCAGCCACGCTATTTGGACACTTACATTATATGACAAAATATCAAATCAAGTGTCATTTCCTCCAAATAAACAATCGAAACATTTGACAGTCAGAAGTTTGTAAATGTTGAAATGCTAAAACAACAGACAGAGCATCGAAGATGAAGAGTCAATATTAGGTTTGTTTGTGGTTCAAATGAAGCCTATTATCAGCGCCCATAAAATTTGTTTTTGCATTCTGACATTATTTTCATAATAAATGACACAGGTTAGTTTTGGGTCAGAAAAATTGTATGATTCTGTTCACCAAGGCTGCAATTATTTGATCAAAAATACTATTGTGAAATATTATTCTAATTTAAAATAACTGTTTTTTTAGGCAAATATATGTTGAAGTGTAATTTATTTCTGTGATCAAGTTGAATTTTCAGCATCATTACTCCAGTCTTCAGTGTCACATGATCCTCCAGAAATCATTCTAATATGCTGATTTGCTTTTTAAGAAACATTTCTGATTATTATCAGTGTTAAAAACAGTTGTGCTGCACAATATTTTTGTGAAAACCATCATACATTTAATTTTTCAGGATTCACACATGAACAAAAAGTTCAAAAGAACAGCATTTATTTGAAATAGAAATATTCTGTAACATTATAAATGACTTTACTGTCACTTTTGATCAATTTAATGCATCCTTGACGAATAAAAGTATTAATTTCTTTAAAGAAAGTAAATGACTTTTAATTACTTTAAAATTAGTAAATTACTTAAATATGAAGGTATTACTTGTACTGCCATTAATTCATGCATGTTTACAGCAATTTTCAAAAATTATTCAAAGTGAAATGTAACATGGAGGAAATTGTGCTTGAATGAAATGAAAATTGAATGAAAATGTCATAATGCAAAAAAAAAAAAAAAAAAAAAAAAATTCTTGCAAATATGATCAGATTTTCTTATTTCTATTGCATTTGGAATAAAAAGACAACAAAAACGTCTAAATAAATAAATAGATACATAAATAAAACTTACCTTTTTCTTTGAAATCAGGGCTGAATTATGACCTGGGCATGTTTTGGAGAGACTCACCCAAAATACGTTCTCGCCCTGTATATGACAACAACAAACAACAGGAACATTTATTTGTTTTTGTGAAAACTTTGTTAGTTTTTACAGTTGATCCGTGATTCATAACAAACAGAGCAACACGTTAATCTGAGATGTTCTTATTAGAAATCTGAAGGTGTTCGACACACACACACACACACACACACACACGGAGTGGAGGGAGCTGTCAGTAATCTCTTTATCACTGAATCATGGGGTGTGTGTGTGTAATATGTGGAGCTCAGTGGGAGCAGACGAGTGTTAAAGCGGTTACCTGCGCTGATCACACATTTATCAACATCATTTTAGCAGCAGAGACCTGCTCCGCTAACAGCTTCCTATCGCGGAAAGGGCATCGTAATGAATTATTGTTTTGCAGCTGGCTGGAAAATTGTACTTTCTTGTGAGCGGTGAGAGCAATAAATCACACGAGCACATCAGCTACTGGAGGACTGCTGACTGCTGGAGTTTCAGTCTGCGACACACACACACACACACACACACACACACACGCCACTGACCGCAGATCAGACGCACAGAGACGGATCCGTCCCGCACGCTCACACCAGACCGGAGGAGCTCCGGACGGCAAACCGGCCCGTAAACCTCAGACAACGAATCACAGTTACTATACAGTAGTGTCCAAAAGTGATGTCCGAAGAGGATATTTCTCATTATTTGCTTTCAACAACCATACAAGATCAAAATATTTTGTGAAGATTTATTTTATTTTTTGTACTACAGAATCTGTCATGTTTCATTGGGCAATTACAAATGAACCATTTGAGTGTGTACATTAGTTTTACAATCCAAGCACAACTATGCAATACGCTTACAAAATCCTTAAAAATAAAATATTTTAATAAAGAGCAAATGTCCATTTTCCTAGAAAAAAATATTAATAATGAATAAATCAATCAATCAGTGCTTAAAAATAAAATTAATATTAAGTTTATTTATTTTTCAATTAGTTGCCAAGGCAAGATTTCTCATTTTCATTTTAAGATTTTTTAAAATACCCTAGATAAATACAATGAAATTAAATAAAAGAAAAATAACAATAATATTTAGCATAAAATAAAATTAAATTTAATTAAATAAAAGAAAAAAATACAATAAAATAAAATGTAAAATTTTTTGTTAAAAACTTTAAAATTAAAGTGAAAAAGGCAAAAATAAATAAATAAATAAACAAATAAAATTATACTAAAATAACACTGCGCAAAAAAAAAAAAAAAAAACAGTTTTACTGAACATGTATGCAGAGACTAAATGTTTTACCTTTATCCTGCAGACAGTGTTCAAATGTATCATTTTTATTACAATACTGTATTTTCTCATGATGATGGCATTATCTGTTATTTACCAGCAAATTTTTCATTTTTTTGTGACAAAAATACTTCAGTCATCCTTTAGTCAAACCTCTCATGATAAATGTTCCACTGAATCAAAGTTGTTAGTAGTTGTGATGGACATTTTCTTAGAGCATTTGATTTGATTCACTCAAGCTCTGATTATTTGAGATCATTTTTGAAATGCAATTTAAGCCATATTTGAGTTCCTGCAAATGTACTGGCAAACTGATGCATTTCACTCACCAAAAACAACAGTAATTCACAGCTGTTTCCTGGCAAGTGCTCATTTTTGACCCTCCTTATGCAAAATTTCTTACATTTCTCAAAAATACGCTCAAAAATAAGACTCAATAAAGCGACATTTTTTGATTGTGAGTACACAAAAATATTACAAAAATTACAAAACATACTGAGAATGTTAGTAAAACGTTCATAGAATTCATCTTTGTTAGATGGGTATGTAGGCCTACTAACATCAGGCTCTGGAGTCACGGGTCTGTTTCCACAGATCTCTGCGCTGTTTCTTATTCGACACGCTGCTGAAACCCAATCCGCCGTCAGCTCTGAATCGGCCGCTCTATAATTTATTGAAGGCCTGCGTTTGGTTTGTGCGAAGGCCTAACCTGACGGGAGTCTGGACGGCAGCCAGACGTTAAACAGGTAATGAGAGTGTTTATCAGACACGGCACAAGGTGGGAAAAGCGTTTCATCAGACAGCAGATCAAAGCGCTTCACGTTCCCGCTCTATTCCCTCACGCGCCGCAGAAACAAAGCGCCGTTAACGGATGAAAGCGGCGGCGAGAGCGAGTAAACGCAGGGGGGCATTCGTCAGTCCTATCTGATGCGGGAGAACATTACAGCATTATTTCCTGCTATCTGTAGGTGAGCAGCGGCTCGTCGCTGCCGTTCCAGTGAAGTCATCCCACCACTGCAGATAACGTGACGTGCGGACACTCGACGGACGAGCCGCTGGCTATTTCTGAAGCGTGGAAACATGAACCTGCGCCGCAGACCTGTGAATTTTTCTCCCCTGGCATCATAATCTTCTTGAATTACAGCAGCAGAAACTCTTTCTGAAGGAGTCGTCTGCTCAGATTACTCACATAAAAGAGTTTCTCACCGGCTCTGTCATTTTTTATGTGGAGTAACACATCCTGATCAAGCGTTCACAACAATAACCTGCATTAGATTTTAAGAAAGAGTACATTTGGATTTCATGTTTTTAAATTCTACTTGCACGACGATTCTTACAGTGGTGATCTCCAATCTGATTGGATGGTTTTATGCAACATATACAGTAACAGTCTGTCTGGAAACAAGATTTTCACACTCTTATTGAAAAGTGAATGATTCCATGTTATTTTATCATCACAAAACATTGTCAGCATGAACAATTCTAAAGCTGTATTTAAGTTCCCAGTCTATATAAACACAGTTCTGGGGATAATAATAAATGGACTTATGACAAATTGCATTATTTTGTAAAATTTTTATTATTATATTATATTATATTATATTGATTGATTGATTGATGGACTAATTAAAAAAAAAAACAGAATGGGTAACCATAATTTATCTGAAAATTTATCTAGCTTGGGACAAAATTCTGGTTTGCAGATTTAAATAAAATAAAATAAAATAAAATAAAATAAAATAAAATAAAAATAACAAAACATGGTTTAATATTTAAGGTAAAGATAACATTTAAAAAGGGGAAAAATACTTTTAACATTATTACTTATAAACAAACTAGATGATGTTTTTTGCATGACAGAATTTTATGGAATACTCCATTTTTAAATGTGGGAAAATGTGATGTTTGCATAATTCAAAATATTTCATAGAATTCAACAGATTAATGTTAGGTTTGACTGCTGCATTTACAGTAAAAACAGTAATATAAATATGATCACAATTTAAATTAATTGTTCTCTATTTTAATTTTTAAAATGTGATTTATTAATATTGCCTAAGGTGGTACAAAATACCAGATATAGATCTTGATGTGTTTGCAAGCAGCACACCTTGCACAAAGCAATTTTTTCTTGTATGTCAGATAATAATTTATATGTCTAAACATCTTTTCTTACTCCAAAGAACATGGGAAATGAACCTTTATTGCTTTACAAAAGTAACAGGACACCAATTTGCAGCTTGTTTGTGGAAAGTGCCATTTGTGTGAGTTTATTGCAGAATCAGCGTTCTCAGCTCCTCTGCCATTAGTTTCCCTCTCAGAGCTGCTGTTTGCTCACAAAACTACGAGAGGGACACGACGAGAGACAAATGGAAGAGGGGGAACCCGGATAAATGACACAACGGGCTTCATTTCTTAATGCAAAACGCTTTAGTTGCTCAGAAACGCCATTAAAACCCTCCCACAGTTTACAGGCGGCCGCTAAAACGTTCCCCCGCTAAAAGTGTGATGGCGAGATGCTAAGTAGATTTAGGCAAGGCGGGACACAAAGTCGTGTGATTTCTCAGAGCTGCATTATGTAGACGAGAAGACGGGCCGCTCGCGCAGAATTAGTGGGATTGTATTCGTAATGGGCAGTAATTACAGGAACCCAAACGGGTCGAGTTACACAATCCCCTGATCATTTACCATCACAAACCTCAGAGGACGAACACGAGACACAAGAGAGAGAGACAGACAAGAAGGAAAGAAAGAAAGACAGAAAGAAAAAAAGAAAAAGAAAATGAAAGAAAGAACCAAACACGTCTCATCCATCTTCACACTGGGTGACCTTTGACCCTTATAAAAACAGCAGCATCCATCACCAGCGCTTTGGGTAATGTGGTTAACTACCTACTTCCTGTATGTGTGTGTGTGTGTTTCAGGTGTGTGTGGATGATCTGACACAGATCTGTGTTATCAGAAGAACATGAGAAATGGAGAGCTGATAACTGCTCAGTCACAAACACTCACTGTATTTCTCTCCATTCTTGAGGAAACACAATCTCTGAGCCAATTATTTATTTTAGAACTTTTTAACGCACATGAAGTTATCAGTGTAAGATCTCAGAGATATAACGACAAACTGTACAGCTCTCAACACTTTACACAAAACACCAAAGAAACAGACAGAAAGACTCTTTCATTTCTCTGCTACAGACGCTTTCATCACTCCTGCTGATGGACTAACTTAAGGTTATTCTAAGGAAAAAACTGTCTTCATAATGTTTCATCAGAGTGTAATAACTCACTCTGCCTGCATTACTCTGATTTTTCATCAATCCGTCATATAGAGACACTTTTCACCATACAATCACCTCCTCGTGAATAAATCCAGTCCTGCCCTGCACTGACTGTCCTGTTTCACACTGAAATACAGCAGTGAAATGAGTGGAGAACAGTGACGTTTTTCAATAAGTTCAGGTAATTATTACTTAAATATATCAAAATTAAGTGAGTTTTTGCTTAAGACAAGAACAAAATAGCCAATAGGGTAAGAAAAATGCACTTGTTTTCTCTGATTTTATTTATTTGTATATTTATTTATTTATTTTAGGGCTGTCAAAAGATTAAATCACGATTAATACAAAATAAAAGTTTGAGTGTGCCTAATATGTGTGTATATATAAATACAAACACATTCATCCATATATTTATAAGAAATGTTATTTACGTACAAAATATAAAATATAAATCATATAAAAATGATAATAAATATATATACTTGTAAATATTTCAGAAATATTTACATGAATGTATTTGTATTTATATATACAGAATAATTAAACAGTACACACGCATATATTAGGAACACTCAAACTTTTATTTTGTATGCGATTAATCATGATTAATCGTTTGACTGCCCTAATTTATTTTAAAAAATACAACAAAATACAAAATTAGACAAAACATATTTTACCATATTGTACCATGTTTACATTCAATTTCAAAAATTTAAAGATTTTTCTCTAAAATCAAAAAAAAAAAAAAAAAAGGAGGGGGATCCAAAGATGAATCTGGACTGCATTCATGAAACATGATCAGATTATTTTTGGGTAAATTATTCGGACATGAACTGTCAAACTGAACTGTGTGTACAAATAATTTACACATAATTGTTTTTGTACGGCTTGTGTTCTCATGAATGTGATCAGGGTTTGGAATTAACACCCGCCAACACACCAAACGCTAGTAAAAAATCAGCTAGCTAATGTGTCGGGCTACTTTTCATTAATTCTATGGGGAAGTTCATGCAAGCCAGGTCTGTGCATGTTTAGCACAAATACTGCATTTGAGATTAAAAATTATATAAACTGTATTATTTTTATGAAAATAACCAATGGTTTTGCTAGATAAGACCCTTCTTTCTCAGCTGGGATCGTTTACAACCGCATTTGGGATCATTTGAAGCCGCATTTAAACTGCATTTTGGAAGTTCAAACTCGGGGCACCATGTCAGTCCATTATATGGAGAAAAATCCTGAAATGTTTTCCTCAGAAAACAATTTCTTTATGGCTGAAGAAAGAAAGACATGAACATCTTGGATGAAAAGAGGTGAGTACAATATCTGTCAATTTTTGTTCTGGAAGTGGACTTCTCCTTTAAGATATCAATACCACAATAACAAACTCAGCAAAATATTGTCTAATAATCATTATCAATAAAATCCCAGAGAATACTGAGACATTTTTTGTGAATATCGCATACCCCTATTACTGACACAAATTGATTTGCAATTGTCATTTTATCACATCCAGTGTAAACAGCCTCAAACAGTTGGTTTATTTTTGTGGTTTTTTTTATTTATTTATTTATTTTTTTGGCTAGTAGAAGTTATGAATGGCCGATAACTTAAAAATGTAGTAGTTAAATTGCCTGGTGAGTGAAAAAGTTCATTTCAAATCACTGAATGAGTGCAGTGAGTTTAAAGGTAAAGGACATGATGAGTCTGAATGTTGTCTGTACTGTCATGTGCGCTGATGTGGTTAGTAATGTTGAGCTGAAGCGTCCAGCAGGAGCTTCTGGGAACAGACAGATGCAAGAGGGACACATAGAGGAGAGCCATGACACACACACACACACACACACACACGTGACTCATTAGGAGAGGAGGATAACAGCCAAGTCAGTGCCACCCCATTGCCTGGTCATTGAGCTCTCCAACCACGACAGATGCTGACAATACCCCCCTTACACACACACACACACACACACACACACACACACACACACACACACACTCACATACACTCACAGCGCTGGGTGCAAACAGGTCTGAGTTCTCCTCCTGTGGAACACACCGGGTTAAGTGGGCTCAGAGCGGGTCAGCCGTTAGCTGGTTAAGACTGTTACACACCCGTCTGTTTCCTCTTGACCCGTCTGTCCAGAGGGACTCGACTCGCTCCTGCGGGCTCAGATCCACAGCCAGAGATCTCCTGAGAAATACTTGTCTAAATGTGAACCGCAAACCTGAGAACCAAATAAAAACATTCGAGGAACATTCTTTTGTCATTTTTTAACTTTAAAACTACCAAATGTTTCCAGAATGTCGCGAGAAGGTTTTTTGAGACAACCATAAAATAACGTATACAGAACGTTCTCTAATGTTATTTTTCCGTTTTTTAGAGCCATATATTAACCCTTTAACTGTCACTCCCATTTTTGAACACAGACATAAAAATGCACAAAATTAAATTTGTATAATTTATGAACGAAAACATTTTGTAAAATGATTTTGGTGTACATTTTCCATGGCAATGCAATGTCTGATTTTAAAATGGCTCTCAAAGGATGAATTTTGACATTTTAAGTTTTCTACTAATATATAATTTCTTATGATTTCTAAAGCGTGATAGGGAAAAAAAACAATGAAGAAAGTCTTTTGTGACAGGGGTCAGTACTCCTGTTATGATGTAGATTTTTGAGGTACACTCTGGACATATATTAATCTATTACTTTTTCTACATCATTTGTAACACAAAAATATGGGAAAATATTTATTTAGGAGTCTTAGATCTTTCCAACGATATATAATTTGACATGATCACATTAAGATTTTTTTTGTAATATGGTGAAGTAAACTTAAGAGTTAAGACAGTTAAGAGGTTAAAATGTACACAGAATGTCATCTAATTTTTACTTTTAGATTCCAAATTCAGAAACACAAAATAATGCATATTGAACATTCTCTAATGGTTACTTTTAAGTTTTTAGTTTTTACAACCATAATGTAAAATGTATGTATAAAAGTGTATGTTCTGGGAACATACTAATAACCAAACACTAATAATCGCAGGATGTTCTGGAAACCAAAAATAGTTTGCTGGGACATCACTAGAATGAGATTACACCACAGGAGATGTTATTGCTCACATGTTGCTCTTTCATAACTCTGGAGACTTAATGGAGTTTACATTCACAGTTAGTTCTGTGGCAGAGAGGAGTTTGCTCGGTTTGCTGAACACTCGACATTTATCAGAATGTCTGTGAGTGTGTGTTTTCTAGTAAACCAAAACACATGATCCACCAGCTAAATTCTAACCATGTTGTTTTTTTTTTTCTTTTCCCTGAAATTCTTAGAGCAAGAAATAAAGACAGACCCAGATGAGTCAGTAGTTGAAGAGCAGCTCAGATCTACAGAGGAGAAATGTTTGAGTTCATATTGAGATCTCTGACATCTGACTACACTCTTAAAAATAAAGGTGCTTTAAGAGGATCAGTTTATGAAACAGAAAGGTTCTTTATGGAACCATTTAGACAAAAAAGGTTCTTCTATGGCATCGTGAAGCACCTTTATTTGTACGAGTGTACAGACTTTGGTATTTTGGCACATACTGTGCGTCAGCAAAAGGAATAACCTGCATGTTGTTATTTGCATATGACTTGTGCATTATAAACAAAATCTCCTGAAGTCAAAATCACACAGGTTTGAAACAACATGATGATCACTAAATGACAGAATCTCCACTTTTTCCTAAATTACTCCTTAAAGGAGAATTTCACTTCCAGAACAAATATGTACAGATAATTTACTCACCCCCTTATCATCCAAGATGTTTGTGTCTTTCTTTCTTCAGTCAATAAGACATTATGTTTCTTGAGGAAAACATTTCAGGAATTAGGAATCTCCATATAATGGGCTCCAAGTTTGAACTTTCACAATGCAGTTTAAACGCAGCTTCAAATGGCTCTAAATGATCCCAGCAGAGGAAGAAGGGTCTTATCTAGCAAAACGATCAGCCATTTTTGAAACAAATTGACAATTTATATACTTTTTATATTTAAACGCACATCTTGTCTGTGTGAACTCTGTTTGGTTCCGGTTCAATGCGGTCAATACAGTCAGGGTATGTTGAAAAACTCCCATCTCAATTTCTTCCCCAACTTCAAAATCATCCTACATCGCTGCAGAAGTACGGACCAAAAAGTGACAAATTGAACATGCAAAGAAGATCAAACGGTCTTTACAAAAAAAAGATAAAACAGCGACGTAGGACGATTTTGATGTTGAAGAAGATGGGAGTTTTTCGACATACCCTAACTGTATTGACCCCGAAATAAACCGAGCTCACGCAGAGCTGGACAAGACGAGCATTTAAGGTTAAAAAGTATATAAATTATCAATTTGTTTAAAAATGACCGATCGTTTTGCTAGATAAGACCCTTTTTCCTCGGGTGGGATCATTTAGAGCCATTTGAAGCTGCATTTAAACTACATTTTGGAAGTTCAAACTTGGGGGCACCACTGAAATCCACTATCTAGAGGAAAATTCTGGAATGTTTTCCTTAAGAAACACAATTTCTTATCGACTGAAGAAAGAAAGACATGAAAATCTTGGATTTTTGTTCTGGAAGTGAGCTTCTGCTTTAAAGTGACAGTTCACCCTAAAATGAACAATCTGCCATACTTTTACTCTCCTTAAAGTTGTTCCAAACCTGTTTGACTTTCTTTCAGCTGTTGAGCACAAAAGAAGATATTCTGAAAAATGCTGGTAAGCAAACAGTTGACGGTAGCCACTGACTTTCAGAGAATGGAAAAAAAAAATACCATGGAATTCAGCTGTTTCGCTACCAACATTCTTCAAAATATCTTCATTAGTGCTCAGTGGAAGTATCCTTTTAAATCTCACCGCTGAGACATTAAAGAGATGTTTAAAGAGGAATCAGACCGGTGTTCTCAACAGAGATGATTGACAGGCGAGCGCCCGAGTTTGTGAGAGTCGTTCGAGCCGGTAAACTAAACTAACCGTCTTCACTCACACACAGAAACGCACAGAGCCACGAAGCTCTAACCTGATCCCGCGGCGGCCCCCCTTGAATTTGAATACGCATCCTGCGCGCCGCGTCCCCTCGCAGCCCCTGCCAGATTTCTGGCCTGGAGGAAATTGCAGGACATTTCCTGACAAATTGAGTTAAGTAGACGTTAAGTGGAGTTTTAAGAAAACAAATGAGTCCCTTTATCACAGGTGGACACTGATGACTTAATGGGGCCCGAACAGATCCTATCAGGGCTAATGGCTCGACAGGAAACATTACGGCTTTTGTGCGCAGGAGCGGCGCGAGGCGGGCGGCTCCCTCTCTCGGACCTGTCATCCGAGTCCCTTTGTGCGGGAGGCAGATGTTTGTATGTATACGGTGAGTTGGCAGGAGCACCTCAGCAGATGCCTGTACGCGTGCCAAGCCGGCGAGGGCACAGACGGCGCGTGTTGGGCATCATCAGCGGGCGCAGCCTTCCCGCGATAGGTGCGTGCCAAGGCTTATTGCTCTTATTTACGTATGTATCTATTTCTCCAGCCGAATATCCCCTCGTTCATTAATCAGTCCGTTTTTACAATCTGTCTCATCGCGAGCGCATTAAAGGGGCGGAACCCGGCAGACGATTAATTAGGACGAGCGGGCGCGCTTAAAAACACGAGCGGAGCAGATGCGTTCGCCGCACGCGTGACCTCAGATTAGTACGCGACGCCGCGCGATCCCGTCGCCCGACAAAGCGGCTGACGAGAGGACGGAGGTGCGACGGGGGGCTGCGTGACTCCAACAAGGTACGGCTTGTTTTATTAACGGTAGCCGTGCCTCTGGGAAATGCTGGAGATCAAACTCGGCACTAATTAAAACGAAGCGCACCGGAAACACCGGCTCTGTTTAATATGTGCAGAACGACACGCGAGACGCAAAGTGCAACACGGTTGTGTTTGTTCGGACCCCAGTAGAGACTGACATCTGCGGAGACTCGAAATGAGCATCATCATCAGGCTCTCTGACTGTATTCAGAATAACACGCCATCATACAACATCCTTCTGCCGTGTGCATAAAGAATTATATCAAAGTACAATGTCACACTGAGCATTACAGAACAGGAACACTGCATGAGATACTGTGTCCCACAATGCAATGCGCCCAACTGGGCCTTCCCTTTTCCAATGAGATGAATTCCAAGTAAAAATAACTGATTGTTGGCACCGATAGCCCTGTGGGCAGTGCTTCGTTAAAAAGCGCCGTCCCGAGTTTAAATCCTAGCTCAGATGACCTTTTCCACTGACGCTACACTGTCCTTTCTAAATCAAGGAAAAACAAAACTTTCAGCAAGGGACCCCCATCCTAAAATTGAAAAGGCTATTTATTTTAATGAAAAAAAAAAGACCCATTTTAACATAATATTATTAAAAACGTAAATAATCATTCCTTTCAATTATGATTTTTCTACACTCTAAAGTAAAGTACTGTCAGATTTATTTATTGTTTATTTTATTACTTATTATATCTATAGATTATTTTATTATTTACTTTAAGTCAATTTTTATATTATTTATTTGAAACCATTTTTATTTACCTAATCTACTTTATTTAGTTTTAATTTTATTTTTTATTATTTATTTACATTGGACCCACGTTTAAAAGCCCCTGCTGTACTGTTGTTTTACCATTTATTTATTTATTGTTTTTATGTATTTATTTCATTTCATTTCATTTCATTTCATGTTTTACTGGCATCGATGGTTCCATGAAGAACCTTTAACATCCATGGAATCTTTCCACTGAACAGAAGATTTTTTTATAGTGGAAAAAATGTGACCCAGGACCACAAAACTAATCATAAGGGTCAGGGCTTTTTTTTTTTTTTTTTTTTTTTTGAGATTTATACATCATCTGAAGTCTAAGTAATCTTTCCATTGATGTATTATGATTGTTAGGACTGCACAATATTTGGCCGAGATACAAAAAAAAAATATTTAAAACCTTTAAAGTTGTCCAAATGAAATGTTTAGCAGTGCATATTACTAATATAAAATTAAGTTTTGATATATTTACGGTAGGAAATTTACAAAATGTCTTCATGGAACTTGACATAATATCCTAATGATTTTTGGCATATAAGAAAAACCTTTAATTTTGACCCATACAACGTATTGTTGGCCATTGCAACAGATAAACCAGTGCTACTTAAGACGGGTTTTGTAGTCCAGGGTCACAAATGTTCTTCACAGTAAGAAAAAAACACATTCTTAAAGAGACAGATCACCTATGTAAATGTTCTGTCATCCTTTACTCACCCTCATGCCATTCTATAGCATACAAATTTTCTTTAAACAAAAAATAAGATATTTGAAGATGTTTTAAACTCTTGTCCATTCAGTTCACGAACACAAGCTACAAACATGAAGCACCATAAAAGTAGATCTGCACTATTTTCTAAATTCAGATTCTTTCTTCCATGGGTGAGTGAATGATCATTTTTAATTTCTGTTCCTTTAAGCTGATCACGACTAGTAGAAAACATCCACACCTGCTGCTTTTCTGTCGTCCTGCTTCTGACAGGCCTTTAATTGTCCTGTTATGAGAACACTGACTATCAGAACATCAGCAAACACACAGAATGAACAATCATCTAATTGTGATACGCACACATCCGTCTCTTCAGTCTGCTAACGGGAAGTCTTTGTGGGTTTGTTTGTGACAAAAGCCCAAAGCCTTTTTTCCACAGAAGATCTCATAAAAACACACACTGATGATCTGTTTGGATCTTCAACAGGTGCTCAAACACAACATTTCATTAAAGTGAGGTATGTGTGATTTACATGTGTTGAAATATATCAAATCAAGCCTCGATGTCGGGTTATGAACAACTCAAGACAATAAACTAAAGGACTGATGTAAATGTTTCACTCTACTGTTTCTTAGGGACAGAAGTTCATTTCTTTAAAGTCCATATGAAATAACGCTCGAACCACTGAACTTCCATATTGTGATGTAACTAATGATTTTACACGTTATAAAAATGTTACGACAAAATGTTTTTAAAGATACACTGTAAAAAAAAAATTAAAAATTAAAGTTTAGTCAACATGAAATGTTAACTTGCACTAAAAGTTGATATTTAAGTTGTGTAAACTTAATTTTTTAAGGCAGCCCAAACACTTACTTTTTTAAGACAAAAAAAAAAACAACTTTTTTTAAGTAGTTTTTTACAGTGTAGGTTTACGGAACTTTCTTATTATTTCAAACGGTCAAGTAATGTTATATTTTAGGGGGAAAAGTTTGTAAAATGTAACATTTTTGTAACCTTTAAATAATGTTATAATCATGGGACATTTTAACATTTTAGAAACATTTCAATCAATCTTCACAAACCTCATTTGTTACCAGAGACGTAATTGGAGAGAAATGAGGTTCAAACGCAAACGGGCCTGATGAGGTCAGCCGAAGAAGGAAAGTCGTTTCTGAGGTGGAGCGAGTTATTTATTTCTTTGTATTTCATTGCTGAAGAATCATTGGAATCAGAGCAGAAACATGAATTATAAGACAGTAAACCGAGTCGATGCTGATTTCATACTGACTTTTACTACAAGCATCTCCATAAAGAAGCGACGAGAATCGCGTCAAGCGCTCGTGTCCATCTCCGCGTCTCTGTTTTCAGGAGCAGGTACGGTCTACTCCATTAAACCGACACTGTGGCCTCTCTTTTATGTGACATTTTATTTGGCGGAGACAAACGAGCACCAGTTGGATTATAACATAATTTGTCTTGTCTTTATTACCAGCACAAAGGACAACGTTCATTAATTATTCCGGCGTAGCAGCTCAGCAGCGAGCGGAGAAGGTCTCTCTCCGGACAGATGGTGAGGACACTGTTATTTATATCAATCAGCTCAAAATGTTCAGGCAGGATTACTATTCCTTAGACTATCCTGATTTATTTCTCTCCCTCTCTTTGCCGTAGGCTGCCGTTTGTCCGTTTTAATGGAAAGACGATTGGAGGTGGATCGCGGTGTGTCCCGGCATGTTAATTTACGCCACGTGTTTGTTTTGAGGGTCTGAAAGATTTACTCCTTCAAGACACAAACGGCTCAAACGTGAACCGGAAGTAAACAGGTGACGCTGGGGAAAAAAAAAAAAAAAAACATTCAACGTCCATTATTCCTGTTTATTACCACTGATCACTTACAAAAAACACACAGTATGACAGGGCTATTATATTAACTAAAACTGAAAATATTTTTAAAAATTATAAGTTTTTATTTATTTTTTTTATTTTTTTACATTTGATGTACTAAAATAAAAATTTATAAAAATATAGTCAAAATAAATAAATAAGACTGAACACAAAATTACTAAAACTTATTTAAAAAAAAATAAAATAAATTAAAATAAAGAAATTTAAATAAATCTGGAAAAAGATGGAAAATCTAAAAATAAGAACAGATTTAAAATATTAATAAACTAACTATAATAGTATCTTATTGATGCTAAAATGACACTATCATAAATAAATAAGACTGAGCACAACAAAATTACTAAAACTTAATAAAAAATAACCATTGAAATAATTAATTACATTGCTAAATTTAATAAATTTTGAAAAAAAAAAAGGAAAATCTTAAAATACAAACTGCTTTAAACTACTATAGTATCTTATTGATGCTAAAATGACACTGATGACAGTATTATCATGTGTTTTTGGATATGTACCATAGTATTATCTGATATCATTACTGTACCATGGTATTGTGACAGTATACCATTGGTAAACCAGTAAAGACAGGCTTTTGAAAACTAAAACTATGACAACATCTGTTACTTAAAATAAAACAAACTTTAAACAGAAATAAAATATGACAAAGCAACATCTCATTCAGTTTAACTTTAACAGAAAAATAAATAAAATACAATAAAATAAAATAAGAACATCAAACAAACTAAACTGTATAGCCTTTTTTAAAAAGTAATATCAAAAACACAACAAAAATGACAAATACTGACTAAAAATTAATTGAAATGAAAGCTATAAAAACACTAATTCAAAATATTTATAAAAACTATCAGTATCTCGGTGAGTGACTGAATAGAGCGCAATACGTAGAAATCCAGACCAACTGAATTTTAGCAATACCTTAAATGTAAAACTATACAGCACACGTTTTAGCAGAATAAATAAAAACAATAGTGAATTGCGTGGTCACATCAAAATCCCAAACTGGAAGTTTCCAGAAGACTCGAGCAAAGGATCTTCTTCGTTAAATGAATATTAGAGCGGAGATATTGCTGGTACACGGTGAGTGAAAAACGTTCTTTCACATATCAAAGTTTCTCACTTCAGAACAAGACACAAACCGAGATGAATAATTTGCCTCGGTAATACTTAAGTTTGTCAGAAAATATGATCTGCTGCAGCGAATCAGATTGGGGGATATTCTCTCATGGCTTCGCTCTCCTGTTGAGCCCAATCTGAACAAATATGCAAAAATAACTGTGCAGGTTGTGATTAAGATTTTAAATGTGTCTTTTTTGGGCTTTTAGTTAATGAAAAACAAAGTCTTGGAGGATCTTAGTGTTAATTTATTAAACATGAAAAGGGCCTTGATGAAATATAGAAGTGAGATATGTTTTGCATTTCAAAGAATCCAGCGTACAACTTACTTGCATGTAAATTAGGTCAAGATTTGTAGACAATATTTTCCAAGAGTTTCCATGTTTGAATGTGCAGATTACAATGCCGTGGCCCTCTCTGATGATAACAGATATTTGCTTAATGTCAGTCCTTGGATTTGTCTTTGCCAAAACGAGCGTTTTCCTTCACAATCTGCCTTTGAAGCGCGCCCGCCGACAGTCTACCTCATTCACCCGACGTACCGAATCAACATGAAAGCAGGTGGATTACGGAAGCGCCGCGTTCGTGTAAACCAGCGTTATTATTTTGCCGTAATCTCCCGCCGTATTCGTGTCTGCTCGGTTCAGCGCATCATTTAATGCTTTATGATCGCTATATTCCGCCTCGCTGTAAAGGACTATCGTGTAAATCTTTCCGTGCGAGGAGTTTCCCAGCCTGACAGCACCACGTCATCCCCTGAATACCATTTACAGAGTAATTAGTTTTATGCAAACGAGAGTTGAAGATGAAAGTCAAAGCCTGATCAATTATGAATTACGTTATACGTTCTCTCCTGCTTACCGTGCTTTGTGTTCAGTTAATGCACCTTCCACGATTAAATATGCATACGCCTGTAAAAATACATAAGATGCTTTTCAATCTCATCAGGTAGCAGGAGGGGGAGGAGCTTTAGTGGGTGGGCGGGGCTTCTGACACTGGGCAGTTTGATTGACATGTGCACATGTAATTTTTTTTTATTTATGCTTGACAGTGACAGCAATTATACGACCATTATAATGATTTTGATGCAAGAAAAAATGCTAAACAACATATTTTCACATTTGTAGGGTGCTTCTAAGCAGAAGTCATCTTAGTTTGCTAAACCAGTGTTAGTATCACTGTTATAGTTAAACATGTTGAGGGTTTTCTTTTTAGTTTTACATTTTAATTGTAGTTATTGTGTGCATTTTATTAGTTGTTTTTTTTTTTTTTTTTTTTTCATTTATTTATTGTTGTTTTTAGTATTATTTTACTATTATTTATTTATTTATTTTGGTCCATGTAGTTTTATTCATTTTTATTTTATTTTTAATTTGTAATTTTTATTTTAGTTATTTTGGTGCACTTAAAATAAAATGAAAATAAGAATATATATATATATATATTCTTATATATTCACACACAATTTCAAAATGTCATTATTTATATATATATATATATATATATATACACACACAATTTCAGTCTTCAAAATGTCGTTTTATTCAATGTGTTACTTGCCGTTTGTTTGTGATATTTATTAGCAATTTCTGAGTGAAAATTGTTTCTACACCAGTTTTGTTTTTCAGTGTAGATGTACAATGTTAATAACGATGGAAACGCTGTGAAGAGGCTCCACTGGCCAAATTATTGTCATTTTTTTCTGTACAGACATCTCACTTGAGGATTCATGGGTTAATCAGGCCGTGTTTCCGTTCTGCCAAAGACGTCCTCGTTCCCAAACACATTCCCTTTCGAATTAAATCTAAATCGGAGCGATAGGACAACAGATCGATACACGTGTGTTTTTCTGTCTCATCTGATTAACCCCTTAAAAGCCCACCTGACAGGAAGCGCGTTCGAGCTCGTGTCGCTCGTCTCCGTCTCTCTCGTGGCACAGATTAACATTCTCCAAACTATTTCCTCCGCAGACGTCTCTCTCTTTCTCTGGCGGGCTGGCGGCCATGGCTCGCAGCGAGACTGTTAGTTAGCAATACTCATAAAAACTCAATTCATCAGGAAGAGGATCGTTTGGTGCGGGCAGAAAGCACACAAAAGGGTGAAGCTTGTCAGAGAGACAGGTGGCAAGAGATCTGGCTCTAATAGTGAGCAATATGAATAATAGATTCTGCTAAATGTATGCCAGTAAACACAGCTGCCTCCGCTCGCGTCCAAAAGAACAGCTTGGCAGGACGCGGCGTGCCGCGCGGAGGGGAGACGACGGGCCGCTCCTCTCCTCGCGCGCCCCACCTGAGGACAGAGGCCGATTAACTAATCAAACGTGCCAGCTAAAGAGGGGAAGAGGAAACAGGAGGAGACAAAGAAGAGAGAGAGAAGGCCGTTTAGCCGCTCGCCGCCTGATGGCAGGTTGTTAGCGGCGCGCGACGCGAAGAATGAAGGTCTAATGACGATCCGTGAGGTTAAAACAGGATCAACTCATCAGGGGGTTTCACAAACACACACACACATGTTGTGTTTCCATGTTTTATCCATGTTTTATTCCATGTTGGGGACCGTATATTCTATCACCCTACACCTGAACCTAACCCTCACAGGAGACTGTGCACACTTTTACTTTCTGAAAAAAACTTATTCTGCATTATTTATAAGCCTGTTTTCTCGTGGGGACCTAAAAAATGTCCCCACAAGGTCAAAATTTACTGGTGTTACTATCCTTGTGCGGACATGACAAATACCAGGTACACACACACACACACACAAACTGAATCAGTATTGAAGAATCTACAGTGACACTAAACCTTTAAACAGATGCTAATATAGATAGATAGATACAGATAGATAGACATAGGATAGATAGATAGATAGATAGATAGATAGATAGATAGATAGATAGATAGATAGATAGTAGCAAGGTCCAACTAGTACAATATTACATTTATTTTTCTATCATATTTACATACAATATCTTTATTTATATTTTATAAAAAGGTTTTTTTATGTATTTAAGTTCACTGTAACAATGCTTACACAAGTAAATATAATATTTAATATTTATTATTTAATAATAATAATAATAATAATAATAATATACATTTAATTTATACTGTACAGTTTATTTTGAATATTTACTTCATATAAGCTGTTGTAATATATTTATACGTTTACATTTTGTACTTTTAAAACTTTTATATTAGAATATTCTGTTTATTAATTTACAGTATATTCTGTTATATTAAAGTTTAGTTACATATTCAAGTTAATTTTTAAACATGCTTGAGCAAGTAAATATTTAGTATTTATTTAAAATGTATTTATTATTTAATATATAATAATTAAATATAATATTAATTTTTAAATATTAATTATTTAAAAATTATTTTCATATTTGCTTAATACTTGAGCTATCGTGATATACATATTATATTGCTACAAAAGTACATTATGCTGCTCATATGTATAAAATAGGCAACTGCATGATGATAAAAACACCTTGTTCAATAAAGTTACAGTTACTAGTAACTGGAATAATTCAATTATTTTGCCAAGTAGTAGTTCATTAGTTTAACTGTAAGCAGTTTACTATATTAAATATGTTTTAAAATGTGTGACCCTGGACCACAAAACCAGTCATAAGGGTCCTTTTTTTTAACTGAACTTTATACATAGAATTTATATATCTGAAAGTTGAATAAATAAGCTTTCCATTAATGTATGGTTTGTTAGGTTAGGGCAATATTTGGATGAGATACAACTATTTGAAAATCTGGAATCTGAGGGTGCAAAAAAAAAAAAAAAAAATCAAAATACTGAGAAAATTGTCTTTAAAGTTGTCCAAATGAAGCTCTTAGCAATGCATATTACTAATTAAACATTAAGTTTGAAATATTTACAAAAAAATCTTAATGGAACATGATCTTTACTTAATATCCTAATGATTTTTGGCATAAAAGAAAAATTTGACCCATAAAATGTCTTTTTGGCTATTGCTGCAAATACACCCGTGATACCCAAGACTGGTTTTGTGGTCCGGGGCCACATGTGTGTACTGATGTTCTTATGCAGCAGCCATTTTAATAAAAGTGTGTCATAATATAGCACAACCAGATGTTTTGTTTTCTTAAACGGCCCATAACAAATGAATCTGCGGCCTGCGATTGGCTGGCGGAGCGGTGACGTCACGGGCCGGCGCTGAAGGTAGATGATGTGTTTACATTCTCTCTAGCTTTCGCTGATGACTCCCCTGTTGTAGTTTAGCAAGACTTTGCCTAGCAGAAGGTAATTAATTCTTCAATTAAAATGTTGTTAAACATTTTTAATGAGCAGAAGACACGTGGGAGAGAGACGTGGAAGTATGTTTAAGCGGGGAAAGAAAACACGGCCGCTTGAAAGTTAGTTTCTGCGAAATGTGCTCCGTGACCCACTTTACCCAAACAACAGCCAGAGAGAAAAGAAACATACGAACGAAGAAGCGAGCGCGACGCGTGCGAGGGCTCAAAGGAAGCGTCCTTTATATCAGGTGATTACGCTTTCATTTTTCCGTGGCTTTTATCATCAGAAGGCAAATTAGGCCAGCGTTACTCTCCAAACATCGCCGTCTGCACCCCTGAAAATCGACCTATTCCCAATGTAACAGATTTAATTAATAGTGTAGCAAAATAATCTGTTGCTAAGGATGAGCAGAAAAAAGGAAGCTGGTAATTGGGATGCTATCTATCCTCTATAATTAAAGTCAAGCGAGTGACACGCCAGTTTATTCCTCCTGAAACAAACACGCTTGTTTCTTCCCGTCCGGCCGGAGCGGCGGCCTCAAGGTCGCGCTTCCGTCGCCCGCCGTAATCTCCGGCCCGCCGTAGTTCATTACGACGGCAGCGCCGCGTAGTTTCCTGCGATGGCGGCCTCAATTAGAGACGTGTAAATGTGTTGTTTGCTTAATCACTCCAAAACTGGCCCTCAGGACTCGCCTAATGCAACTCCATTAAGAGCCCCATCAAAACAAAGATTCTGCTCCTAATGACCGTAATCTCTTTCCTTCGTCAAACCAACGCCAAATCTCAGCCCTAAATCACGCCGTGATGAACGAGCGCAGACCTCTGATACGGACGCGCCGGCGGATCCAGTTTCCTCTCGCTTTAGCCTCAGGAGGACCGACGCAAAGAGAGATAAACATCGTACAAACACCATCATTTACGCAATTACCGTGTGCTTCCTGTCAGTCAGAGTTCGGCCTGCTGCTGCTCCATCACATCCTAAAAAAAAAAAAAACAACAACGTGCAACCAGCCGTAAAACCGTAGATGCAGACTTATAAACATTTCAAAATAAGGAGAAAGCACTAATTCATCAAGTAGAACAGTCAAAAGAGTCAAATTACACACTGAAACTCAAAGATCTTCACAACAACCTATCAAAATAAAAGTCTGAAGAAAAATATTACTATTGTATCCTAAAATGTACACACTGAAACCCTTCTGTCAAAATAAAAGTTCTATAAAATATATTTAGAATAATAAAATATATATATAAATAAAACAAGAAATTATGGCAGAAAAATATTACTATTATATATTAAAATATACTTCTCAAAGTTTTATTTATTTATTTATTTAACAAATATCAATGTTGTAAATTTGTTGTTATATTTTCATTTGATTACATTTTAATTAAATTGTTAATGTTTTATTAATTATTTAATTAGACAATTTCTGGTGATAAATTTGTATTAAATCATGCAATAAAAAAAAAGAAAAAAAAGGAAAACACATAATTTAGGGGTAAATAAATTAAACTTTGACCCTAAATTAAAAGATTCTAGTTTAACTGTAAACAAAAACAGTTATTTTACAAAATATATTTATAATAAAATGATAAAAATAAAGTTAAATATAATAAAAACATAATATATAATAAAATAATAAAATATAATAAAATAAGAAATTATGACAGAAAATATTACTATTATACATTACAATTATTTATTTATTTAGAAATTTCGAACAACCACAATTCTGTTCAACCATGCTGTAATTTATATAGTTCTGTTATACAGCAACCTATCTGAAATAAATAAATAAAATGTAATAAATAATGTGCTGTTTTGTTGTAAATTTGTTGTTATATTTTCATTTAATTACATTTTAAAAGACTGATTAAATTGTTTATGTTTTATTTATTATTTCATTAGGCATCATTCTGGTGATAAATTTCAATTTTTTTTTTTTTTTTTTTGTTTTTTTTTTTTTTTTTAAAGAAAAAAAAGCAGAGAAAACACATAATTTAGGGGTAAATAAACTACAGGGGCCCTAAATTAAAAGATTCAAGTTTAATTATAAACAAACAAGTTATTTTACATTCATTAAGGTCTAACAAACACATGGAAAGCATTTTTTCTTCATTAATTGTGAATATTGTGATAATATTTTGAGCATATCTCCCATCCCTGCTTATAGTCATTTAAAAATAAGAAGAGAACACTTCTGATACGTTTAGTTGATGATGTTTCCATCAAACTTGACAGTATTTCAGTACAAATTCATCTGTTGCTTGGTTGAATCCAGTCAAATTACACATGAGGCATTTTAAATTCATACTTTATGCAGTAAATGATCACAGGTGCATGTCTATCTTTGACTTTAAGGGCATTTTTACTTATTTTTGTATGCTAAATCATCGCAGCTGCTGCCTGTCATCAGATGTCAAACATGTAAACCAGACACTGAGGTGTTTTTGTTTGTTAGCTGCAGCGGTTTGTTAGCACGAGTCACATGCGAACGAGCCGCTCGCATTAATTACGAGGGGATCACGTTTTCCCCAGATATTCTGCTTTTTTTAATATTGATAAAGAAAGCCAAGGCCTGGCTGTGTGATTGTTAGGACTGGTTATTCTGGGGTTGTTGCGCGTTAGCGGCAGATAAACAGATCCTGGGACAGGTAATAAACAGGCTCTTAATTGCGGCGGTGCGACGATCGCGCAGCCCGTTTCATTAGCCATAAATAATTTGGCCGCTTGGGTATGTGCATTCTCAATTACCCATTCTTTTTGTATTCCAAATTACAGATTCTTTCTGATGTTTCTTTAACAATATTAACGAGCTATGTAAACTAGCCATTGGCTTTTTTTAGCTCTGCGTATTTTTAGGTTTTTGAGATCTGAATGCATTTTTTGCAGAACAGAGAGAAAAAACACAGTGTCTTTTATGTGCGATGAAGGTGATCGAACTTCGGGATCAGTTTCTTTACTACCGCTTGCTAATTTAGATTCAGCTGGAGTCATTCTAGAATCGACCGTGTGTTTCACATCAGGAAAAAGTGTAAAAACAATCTGCTTTCTCAATAAAACAACTATTGTTTTACACAGTTGCCAAGCTTAATCATTAAACACCATTCTGATATAACAAAGAAAAGCTGTTTTGACAGGCCTTTTTTATGATTTTGACTCTCATAATTTCAATGGCAGGTCTCAAATGTTATTTTCTTGACCAGCTTAACCTCAAATTTGAATATTTATTTTAATTAAAGCATAAAAATATTGCAAACCATAACAATGTACTCAAAATAGTTGATGGGTAATTAATATATTTCTTGGAAATTGGTCAGTGGAGATCAAATATGAGAAAAAAATTAGAAGCACATTTACCATAATGTGTTCAAAATGTCTCATGACCACAGGACGCTGGTCACATGGTTTGGGGTTAAACCATTTGTGAGTTTCAGGGGGTGTTTGCTAGTAACAGTTGACAGAATTTGTGTGTACGTGACAAAAATATATGTGAGATAATAGTACAAATTTCTTTTAATGGATAAAATAAATTTCTGAAGAAAACTGTTAGAGCCGTCAACCGAAAAATCGTAATTAATCGCATACAAAATAAAAGTTTGAGTTTGCCTAATATATACGTGTGCTGTGTGTAATTATTATGTACATATAAATACACACAAATTAATGTATATATTTAAGAGAAATATGTTATTTATTTACAAATTATATATAAAATTATATGAAAATTATAATAAATACATATACTTGTAAATATTTCTAAAATATATACGCAAATGTGTTTGTATTTATATATACAAAATAATCACACACAGTACACACACATTAGGCAAGCTCAAACTTTTATTTTGTATGCGATTAATCACGATTAATCATTTGACAGCCCTAGAAAAAATATCCCCAATGCACATCACCTAAATTATAGCATGACCCAAAGACAACATCTTTGTTTTTTTGGAAATGCCAAAGTATTATTGGACGTTCTTGTAAATGCAATCATATTTTTCCATGCAATCATTTGTGTGGGAATCAGATGCTCATACAGCACAAACCAAACATAAAAGCAGCTATTTTAGTTTTTTGCGCATCTCTGTCTGATTTGGTTTAGTTTTAGTCACACATATCAGGGATTTACTGTGGTGTTTACTGTCCTGCAGGGCAGCAAATGTCTCGCATTCTGCTCCGCACGTTTGCGCGCGCTGCATTACGGCTGCGTGCGTTCGTTCTAATCGACCTGCGATCCGCCCGACATCAGTAGGAGATTACCATGAGATTATTCAGTGATTACAGAGATGATCAGTGTCTGAATTAAAGCTCTAACGATGATATTAAGCAGCTTCTTCACCGTTAGTGCTGGAATATCATTTTTACAGCCACAATGATTCACAGGGGGAATCAGTTCATATAAACTTAGATGGACATGATCTCTGCATCAGCAGAAGGGCCGAGTGGAGCCTGTACATAAGTCAGGGACTAATTAAAATGTCCTTCCTCGTTAGTGCTGATTGGCCTGTGTGTGTTGGCCAGCCTGTGTCTCTGGCACAAGAGCACGCTGCCAAATTTAGACATGTGTGTCACTGGTCACGCGCCCATCAGATGGACCACAGCAAAACTGGGGCAGCCCATAATCCCTCAAGAGCAGGACGCGCTCACACACACACACAGACAGAAACACATTCCCAGTGTCATCAACTTAAAAACGCTAAAAATGTATGTACTCATATTATTTCTTTGGACATGTGAAGTATGTTTGGTGTGTGTGTGGAAGGTGAATGCAAGTGTGTTTTTCTTAAGGACGGCAATTAATGGCAGCGTTTTTCTAAACCCTAATGAAACGGATGGAAAGACGTCACAGAAAGTAAGATTGGCAAGACAGACTCAGAGAAAATGTGAGAAGGTGTGAAGTGAGAAATTTGGACAGTTGGGATCTTTTTCTCTGACTAGCAGACATATCAAACAAACACACACACACGTTTGTTTTTGTGATTTGTGGGGACTTTCCATAGACTTCTATAGTTTTTATACTGACAAAACTATATTGTCTATCCCCTAACCCAACCCTAAACCTACCCCTTAGAGAAAACATGTTTACACCGTTACACTTTCAGACAAACATCATTTACTATTTTTAATCATTTTTTTACATTGCGGGGACCGCAGGCCCCCCGCAGGTTTTACTATCCTTGTGGGCACATTTGGTCCCCACAATGTAGGAAGAACAAGTACACACACACACACACACACACACACATACACACACAAGAAGCCAGTTAGTAAAATCATTGTTTAAACACCTCAATACTAGAGTGTTGGAGGTGGTTGCCAAGGCGTTGCTATGTAATTGCTAAGGTTTTCAGGATGGTTTGGGTGTTCTGGGTGGTTACTAGGGTGTTACTAAGGTGTTGAGTGTGTCTAGCTATGTAATAATAATAATACGTAGGGCTGGACATATCAATATATATCGCAATATAATTTTTTTCAATAATAGTGACGTGATTTTTGAACACATTTCCGATAAACATCGCCAGTGTTTCCCATACTTTGATTTATTTGTGGCAGTTGACTTCACTAGGGTTGTGCCAACAGACGATAGTATCGTGTATCGATGATAGTCAGAGATATCGCCTGTTGCTGATGCCTTTGACGATAGCATGACGATTATTATTATTACCCGACTAAAATAGACTAGGCGCCTAACTTTAGCAATGCAGTGCAGAGAGTCGCTTCTGGGGCACTTTAGAAACTTGCTGTGAGGTGTCTGGTATAAACACAAAGGCACAAATCACGGTTAGCGGGAGAGGGTGTTTTGGGTGGGAAGCAAGCAATCTGTAATTGCGTGCAGTTGCTTTCTTATGCGTGCTGTTGTTCCGGTCTTACTTTCGGAACACTTACTTTAGGATGGAAAAGGAGGGCACAGTAACTCGTTTTGGGGGAAACAACCTTTGCGCTGCAGACGTGTGCCGTGTAAATAAGGGGTAAAAAATGTATTCATTATACAGTGATGTAACTATTGTATTCACTTATGGTACCGGGAGTGTTTTTTAAAGTGCACAAACTCGCGCTAGACTAGGCTAGGCTAATCAGTGATGATGTTCTTTGATAACATAAATGTTCTTTGCTCATTTTCTGTAGCTGCTTTTTAAATAACTAAGGAAATGTAAGCATTAGTAACTTACAATGTTTCTATTAAATTGTTATGTTAAACGCAAACTGAAAGTCATATTGAAAACATTAGGCTGCTTTTAGCCTTACGCTGGTGTTGGTTCATTTTGTAGGTAAATAATTAAATAAATTAGCACGATAATATCATATATTGGCGATCTCACAGGCTGAAGATAGGACGATATGAAAATTGAGCATATCGCCCAACACTAGACTTTGCCGAACAAACATAAGCACTCCACGTTTCAAAATCAAAACATGTCACAGGTGTTTTATATGAATGTATCTTTGAAGAGAACTGACTGTCTTCAGAAAAGTTTTGATAGCATTTTCATTTTATCTGATAAAGTAGCTTTCATGAGCGGAGCTGCTTTAATTATAGCCATTACCAGGGAAAGCACTGTTTCTGCCGCTCCAAAAGTGCCTCCTGCTGGCAAAGGATGAATCTGTATTTTTAACAAGCAGCGTATTGTTACCACTTTTTTTTTTATTTATTTATTTTTTTTCCTGTTTTCTACAGCAACTCTGAGCACCTTCTTATATTCTTTATACTGGCTGAAGCACTTTTGTTTCAATCTATAAGAATAAACAGCCTATTTTATAGATATGAGTCTGAGAGTCTTATGTTTATTTGATAGAAATTTTACATTTCTTGTTTGTATGAAAACTAAATACAAACAAAAGGTGAACATTCATTTATTTGTGCCTTTTTTAAAATAGTTTAATAGGAGGATGTTTCAAAGACTTGGCAAATTCATTTTTCAGAAGTTTGTTGGTACAGACATATGTTGTGGGAAGTTTTTTACTGTTCATATTGATAGCAAATTTATACTGTATTTACCGAAATTAAGAAACATATTGTGATACAAATTTTGGCCATATCGTCTAGTCCTAATAATACCAATTTAAGTATCTAAGTTTTAATCTGAGTTTTAAACTGGGAAACAGAATCCAGCTGGCGGACACGGATAATTTTGGGGCTGCACAACTAAAGGCTCTAGCACCAAAAAAACTCAACTTGAAATTTGGAACAATCCATAAGTCTGCAAAATACGATCTTTGAGAATGTGAAATAATGTACAGTTGAAGAAAATCAGATAAATAAGGACGAGCCAAATTATGAAGAGCTTTGTACATGAGCAACAAAATTTTGTAAAACAAAAACAAAGGAAGCCAATGTAGCTGGAAAAGAATAGGCATTATGTGGTCAGAAGTATGTGAATGGATAACAATATTTGCACAAGTTCCGTAATCTCTCATCAGATTGAGTTTTCCATAAAGCAGACCTGGACCCAACAAGAAGGATTTCAGTTTTAAGAAATTCCAAACGTTACCATCCTGCCAACATTTAATACAATCGAGAGGGGGATGGGAAATATTAGGCTTTATAGATATGTTGCGTAATATGAGTCGACTTAAAAATTAAAATAGCATTAAGTCTGAAAAATATAACCAAGAGGTAAAATATAACCCAACACTAAAATATAACCGGACCCAACACTGAACTCTGTGGAACACCATGAAATGCGTGCAGATTGAACTCTTTTGACAAGAAAATTTGACAAGGGTGCTTTTAGTGATTCTAAAAGTTTTTTTTTTTTTTGTGATTTTGGTTACAAATAGCAGTCGGGGCATCTCCAGAAAGAACATCCAAATGAAATTGAAGTTGCCATGAAAACTGAACGTGATTACAGCAACATTGTGTGAGTCCAGACCACTCGTTCTTTACGCGAGAAACACTGGTGAACGAAATTTCCACCTGCGAACAGACAGCGTACTGCGTTTGTTCGCCCACCGGCACCTTCTCCAATTTTTTTGTTGTGCTTGTTGTTATGGAAACGACAGGTTTCGCTATGCGCTTGTCATTGCTCAGCTGTCAAGAAGGCGCTTGACGTAAGGGCTTTTTTTTTCCACAAAAGTTAAGCGCAAAACACAATTTACTCCATGGGATTATGATGTAAAACAGACGCTGACAGCTTCAAAAAAGATGCTAAGTGTGTGAACACAGCCCTAGGGTCCATTCACACAGAACAGGTTTTTCCATTCCAGTGTGCTACTTTTCCATTGTTTTTCTATGTAAGCACGCTTGACGGACACAGTCCCTGAATTATATAACATTTTTCCCAACTTAAAACATCCTTAAAAAAGGAATTCTGCTGTTTGCATATTTCTGTTATTTCCGTTATTGTTGTTATTGCATCACGTCTCAAAAGCACGTCTCGAGAACTTTGTGTTCTACGCTGCGTTTTTTTGTTTTTTTTTTAGATATACTGCGTCTCGCGTTTTTAGATGCAAAGACACGTTCTGTGTGAATGGACCCTTAATCTATACAAACTGTTTACTATCATTTCAATTGGTTGCTGTTTTGTTTCTAAGGTGTTCTGGATCATCGCTAGCTGATTTCTAAGGTGTTGACAGATTTCGTACACAATCAAGTAACGTATGATGGTCGCTAGTCTCGCGTAGCCAGACCTTCAGACTGGCGGCAGAAGGTCTGGGAACTTTGGCCGCTTTGAAGACCCGCCCAAGAGGCCATATGACTGACTGACAGGTAAAGCAACCAATCACGTTTCGTTCTGTGCCACGTCATGTTTAGGGATGTGGAAATGTCGCCAGAATAACAGACCGGTGTGCAAAACTCTCAGACATATTGTAAAGATTGTTTGCCACAAACTTTCAATTTTTCACATACTTTTGAAAATCCACATTTAGTTGGCCCTAATAAGCGTTTGTCCTCACAGCTGTAAACACGACGGCTTTCTGCTTTCCTGAGGAGGTTTGACACACGTGTCTCCCAGAAATCCTGTATAATCTAACCAATCCGATAATGACTTTGAAACTCCTGAAGTGTTTCCAGATAAGCGTGCCGTACGCATCAGATGTTCAGCCAGCGGGTGAGACTAGTTAGTCACAGACTCCGATTGTTCTAGCTTCAGACTCCATTCAGTCGGAGGAAATCAAACATGTCTGATATTTTGAGCCGAATTTAGAACACATTGTTTTCATCTGTCACACGTCTCCTGGGAACAAGGAGTAAAATAAGGAATAAATTCACTTATTTTTATCTGTTAATCATCTTTAAAGCAGCAGGTTGATTTCTGCATCGTTTGAGAAACAAATGGAATTGCCTTTGCAAAGTTTGTTCGTGGCCATCATTTCATTATCCACTTCCATCTGCTGCCACTAGTGGCTCACAATTACTCAGAAAAGCTTCAAATGATCAATATATCCGAGAATGTTTTCTTCCACCACACAAATGCTGTTAATCATTGTGTTTTCGCAGGCCTTTCTCTGAGATCACGCAAGAAAACCCTGAAGATTTCACGAAGTCGAGCGGGATGTGTGTGTGCGATAGGTGTCAGATCTGAGCTCCCCCCGCGAACGAGCGTGTGAAATAATCCCGTTCCCCAGTGCCGCCCGCGGACGGCCGGCGTGACCCGGGGCGAGAGAGAAACCGGACCCGATAGTTCTGCCGCATTTGAATGTTCCTCTCGGAAACACTTTACATATTCAAAGAGCGTTTAGCGCGCTCCTTCTCTCTCATGTCCGGGTCAGTCGGCGGGTCGGCGAGTCCCCGCGCGATTGAAGTTCCGCTACTTTGCGAGGTGCAATAACACAGGGAGCGCAAACATAAACAGGATTAGTATTATCGCAGGCGTGTGCGAGAACTAACCGGCACATTCAGAGAAATGCAGATAACGGCATGAATATGTAAAGCAGCCGACGAGTTCTTTTGAAGATGTTTGGAGCTCTCCTCTTCAACAGACAATAAGGGCCTTACAAGCTCGCTTATCAGAGGGGCAACTATTAAAAAGGTAGTCGAGCATCGCTTTTTATCACCCGCGTCGCCCGCGCGCGCACACGCACACACGGCGGCATCTGTGCGACCCGTCAGATCAAGATTATAATCTGGAATTTACCGCCGGATTGATATGACAGTGAAAGAGCAAACGGTCTGTTCTCCAAATGTTTGCGTTTTTTCCTCCGACACAATGAAGAGAAAATTGAGTCTATTTGTCAGCGGAGTCGCGGATGAAGAATGAAAAATAATTTTCTAAAGGACGTCTCCGTCTCCTTCCCCTCCCCGCGGTGAGAGCGCAGAATCTCCGACAGTTATGGGATCTTACAGATGGCGGACGCGTCTAATATCGAAGCGACACCGGGATCGGCGCCGCGGCAGATACCAGGATGTTGATTTATAGATGCGGCTCCGAGAGTTAATTGCGGCGCACAAGTTTCAATCACTCTTTTGGGAGGTTTCTAGGACACGGGGCTGCAAATCTGCATCAACAAACACACAAACAAACAAACGCATCCATATTTCACACATTCATTTGCTTATTTGTGTTTACTAACCTCGAGACTGCACGATGTCGCTAAAATTGCCCTCCTTTCAGAATTCAATAAGCGCCGTGAAACATTGACAACATGACTGCGTATGTTTGTTTCTGCTGGATGGGAATCAATCTTTAAGAGTTGGAGAGAGTTCACACGCGACGCGCGCTGTGTGTAAATCATCTGTGATGTGTTTAAGATTCGTCTTCATTTGATTCGCTGTGATTAAAATCAGTGGAAACCGCCAGTGTCTGAACTTCACAAAACAGGGGAAGAACAGATGAAGGGAAAAGGGGGGAAAAAGGGAAATGCGACACTCCGCCGCCCATGTCATTTAAATGTGTGTGTGTGTATGTGTGCGTGCGTGTGTGTGTCGCGGTAATTGCTTGCAGCTAAAAATTTCATGAACAGTATTCCTTCAGACGAAGTACAGTAGATTCACTGCTTGCAGACACGCACGTTTGATCCGCTGAGCTCAATATCACGCTCATGTCTGTGTGTACAACCACAGACAAACTTATGCAGTACAAAACACAAATACTGCACAAGTGAGTTTCCTTCAAATGCCATTAACACAGATTATTATTATTCAGGTCACTACAGTAGCAAGGCGACAGCTTAACTAACTAAATTAACTCTGTAAGACTCGCTTCAAACTGTCTCTTCATACATATTTGGCCAGGTTTGAGGAATAAAGGTCTGTTCACACGATGGCGATAACTAAAATAACTAACAAACTCCAACAAAAATAACACAGATGAACAAAACTGTTGGAATCACTTTCAGAACAATAAACTATAAAAACATTGACAGCCAATCAGAATCCATCATTTTTAACACAGCAAAAAACAACTAAAAAAAAAATGCAGAATTGTGAGATATAAACTTGCAACTGCAGGAAAAAGTCTAAATTGTAAGTAAAACCTCACAATTACCTTTTTTTTTATTCTGTGGTGAAAAAAATGGAATAGTGAGATGTGAGGTCAGAATTCAGAAAAAAATCAGAATCACAAGAATTTATATCTCACAATTCAATTTTTTTTTCTCAGAATTGCAAGAAACAAAGACCAAATTGTGAGATTCTGTGAGAAATTGTGAGAAATTGTAATTCAGGCATGTATATAGAACTGTAAGTTAAAATCTCTCAATTCTGGCTTTTTTCTCTAAATTCTGATTTCACTTCTCACAATTGTTGTTTTGTTGTTGTTTGTTTTTTTTTGCGGGGGTTATGTTTCTGCCATAAAATACATAAATAAATACATAAATACATTAAAAAAATAAAAAGGTAATTGCGATTTTTTCTCACAATTTATTTTCTTATAACTGCAATAATAATACACAACTGTGATAAATAAACTCAGATTTGCCAGAACAAAATTGCTAATTGTAAGATATAAACATATAATTATGAGAAAATGTCAGCACTGCAAGCATTTTTTTCTCTGAATTCTGACTTCACATCTCATTTTTTTTTTGTGGGTTGTGTTTCTTCAATGGTAAATACTTTTTTTTTTTTTTTTTTTTTTTTCGCAATTGCTAGTTTATATCTCACAATTCTTTTCTCAGAATTGCAAGAAAAAAAGACCAAACTGCGAGATATAAACTTAGAATTCTGAGAAAATGTCAGCACTGCAAGATATAAACTTATAATTCAAGCAAAATCAAAAGAAACGTGAAATCAAAAATTGGTCAATTATTGTGATCAAATATTTCAGAAACCTCCAAACATTACGTAACACATTAAACCGGTTGGTTGCTTGACATGTCAGTCAGATGGTCCCTTCCTGTGTAAATGGGTGGGTCTTGGTCAGATTAGGCCGCTGACTGCATGCTGATAGTCTTGATGGAAAATGAACCGTGTGTGTGTTCACTGACATCAGAGCAGTTTCATTCATATAGCGGATCACATCTTTATGTGAGTGTGTGTATTCCGGTTGATTTTGTTGTTTAAGAAGAATGAGGAAATGTTAGCAAATACGTAAATTTTTTCCCCAGATCAGAACTGATTTAAACTGATATTCAGAGTGTAAGGACACAGTAAATGTGCTTTTTAAAGAACAAAAAGGGGAGTAGGGGGTCAACCATCATCTCTTTCTCCGCTCTTAATTTCTTACCAGCTTCATGTCAAAGCGGCTTCCAGAAAGAGCGAGAGAATAAAGCAGCGAGAGCAGAAGTGTGTCGTGGATGAAACGTCTCCGGCGCTCTGGTGACAACATGGCCGCCCTCCCTCTGGCTGCCGTCCAAATTCCGCTCGTCTTCTGGGAAAACAGGAGGAGAAATGGAACAACTGGTTTTAATGAAACAATTACAAGACACTAATTATTATGTTAATGTTTGCCTACTATCATCAGGAACCGCTAACAGCCTTCTGCACCTAGAGGTTTAACAGCACTGCGTTTCTTCCCCAGGAAACAGAACGCTTTTCAATAGAGACACGTGTGCAGGAATATGTTTGAGGCCGTGTGTGTGTGTGTGTGTGAGGGGCCTGGGAAAACACACAGTGTGCTGCGGTCCGAGTGCTGGATGTTCCTGGCAGGTACAGCGGCCCGAGGGTCAAACGCATATAAATTAACAAATGAAACAACATCCCTCAACTAAACAAAAGAACATCACACATCAGCAACTGGGAAAATGACAACTTTAAAAAGGTCATGAAATGCAGTCTCAGATTTGTATATTATATATATATATTTTTTTTATTATGTTAGTTTGTACTATATTTACACCAAAAAAAAGGTCCAATATTTGTACAAATAATAATTTTCCATCCTCATTTTCACTCTCTGTGAAACACACTCATTTTAAATGGGTGTTTTCTTTGGCAGAAATGGAAGTAAACACCCACTGCTGTGATTGGCTAACTTCATCACACTTAGCCACGCCCTCCTTTACAGCATGTTGTTTGTTTTGATACTCAAGATGGCAAGTGTTGTGACAGAGCCTTATATGCTGGCTTAAAAAGTGAAATTATGTTTTTATTTTTTATTTTTTGAGGAAAACATTTCAGGAATGTTCTCCATATAATGGAGTTCTATGGTGCCCATGAGTTTGAACTTCCAAAATGCAGTTTAAATGTAGCTTCAAAGGGCTCTAAATGATCCCAGCCATGGAATAAAGGTCTTATCTAGTGAAACAATCGGTCATTTTCTTAAAAAAAAAAAAAAAATGACAATTTATATTGGGTATTCAACCTCAAATGCTTGTCTTGTCTAGCTCTGCCATGCACATGCGTATTCTGTGCACTCTCGTACATCGAAAAACTCTCTTCCAACTTCAAAATCGTCCTATATCGCTGTTTTACCTTTTTTTGTAAAGGCCGTTTGACCTTCTTTGGATGTTCACTTTGGGTCGGTGCTTCTGCAGCGATGTAGGATAATTTCGAAGTTGGAGGAGAATATAAGATGGGAGTTTTTCGACATAACCTAACTGTCTTGAACTGGAATGCACAGAGTTCAGAGCTAGGCAAGCACTCAAGGTTAAAAAGCATATACATTTTTTTTTTTTTTTTTTTTAGAAAATGACTGATCGTTTCGTTAGATAAGACCCTTTTTCCTCAGCTGGGATCGTTTAGAGCCCTTTGAAGCTGCATTTAAACTGCAATTTGGAAGTTCAAACTAGCAGGCACCATAGACGTCCACTATATGTAGAACATTTCTGAAATGTTTTCCTCAAAAAACATAATTTCTTTATGACTGGAGAAAGACAGACACAAACATCTTGGATGACAAAGGGGTGGGTACATTATCTGTAAATGTTTGTTCCTTTAATTGCTTAATTTTTGGTATATAGTTATAAAAGGACCGTTATTACTTATCGTATTACAATGTACACTGCAGCTTAAGTATCTTTAATAGCATTAAAGGCTGGTTTGATGTTTATTACAAGCTGTATGATTAAAAATAAATGCAAATATCAAGAACATTTTGATTCTACTTTTAATTACTCCTTTAACGTTGTTTTTATTTTTCCCTTTTTCGCCTATATTTGGTTTGATGCTTCAAAAAGTTCAATTAAAATAAATTTTCCATCATACTGATTCACCATTTTAATTTTTAGAAATTCCAAAAAATATGCAAAGTGCTCTTTTCCACAATGAGGACGGACGTTGTCAATTTCTAAAACACAAAAAGTTGCAAATAAATAATAGTCCATATAACCTGTGTTCCAAGTCAAGGCAGATTTTGGTCAAGAATCATCAAGCTGAGTTTGACTGGCTCTTGAATGTCTCATAAGCATTCATAATGCATCAAGTCGCAGAAATGTGAATTATGATGACATGCAAGAACCAATGACCCTTGATATATCAGATATATCAGTGCTGCAGTGACTAGGCCACATGTCGAAGCATTCAAAGGCAATTAGGAGATGCAAATACTGGTTCAACAGTAAATAAGGGAATACATTGGTAGGATTTAAGCAAGATTCAACAATACCCAAAGTATTAATGAAGATACGACTGGTTGTCTTAAGTGACAAAAAGAGTCTGAAGTGAGTTTGATATTTTACAAACTTGATAAGTAGTTATTTAATCAACAATGTTAAATACAGAATGCAGCTTTAATTTCAATTAGTAACGTCTCTGATTTCAGCTCAAATTTTTGATTTTTCTAATATTTTTTTTACTAAAGAAAGACAGACAAGTATAATGATGAAACCCAAAATATTAAATGTCATGGATGAATATTTACTGAGCAACCCACTACATTGCAGAGGGCGGTCAAAATGGCAATTTTCACCTTAGATTCAGAGTCAAGTTACAGGGGCGTAAAAATGACTTCAGAAAGATGGCAGCAACATTATCTTATTTTTACACAGAGATTAATAGTTCTATTAGTGAAATCTGTTGACTTTGTTGCATTATGTGCCAATGGTGACTATTCAAAAATGGGGAAACAGCACTTTTCAAGTTTTTCTCCAAAGTTTGCATGCCTGTAACTGTAAAGAAGTTTTAAAGATATTTTAATGCCCTTTTAGATATTGGGTCTTAACAAACTTTCCTTTTGGCCCTGTATGGTTCGGTTCCAGAGATAATGGAATTTCAATATGGCTCCAGGGGTAAATCGTTAAAATGTACACGTTTTCAGTGGTCAAAAACCAAATATTGGTCAGTTTGAAAAAAATGATACTTCTTTTATAGAGGAATGTCTGAAGAACAAATAATGTTAAAGCTAGGGATGTATCTTATTTCTTTCTGCCAGGACAACTACATTGAACATACCTGTCTGAGTGCCATAAATATTCTTTTTCCAAAGTTTCCATGCCTGTAACTCAAGAAGTATTAAAGATACTGCAGAAAAAAGTATCATATTTTTTCAAACTGCCCAACATTTGGTTTTTGACCATGTGTAAATTTTAACGATTTACTCCTGGAGCCATATTGAAATTTCAATATCTCTGGAACCAAATCTCATAGGGCATTAAAAAAAAAGATGTCAAAAGGTTTGTTAAGACCAAATATCTGAAAGGACATTAGGATATCTTTTATATTTCTTGAATTACAGGCATGCAAACTTTGAATAAAACTTGAAAAGTGTTCCCCATTTTTGAATGGTCACCACTGGCACGTAATGCTACAAAGATTGCTAAAGATTAAAAAACAGATTGCTTAAAAAAAAAAAAAAGATTTTACTAACAGAACTATTAATCTCTGAGTAAAAATAAGATTATGATGTTGTCATCTTTCTGAAGTCATATTTACCCTCCTGTAACTTTGAATCTAAGGTGAAAATTGTGAAAATAGTGGATTACCCATCAGTGGCACTGAATATTTTGGCTTTCATCAGTATACATGTCTATCTTTCTTGAGAATAAATATTCGCAAAAGCATGTGTTGTCATTCCTTACTGTGGATTAAAATAACTTATAACGTGGTAAAGATTACGGCTGAAAATCACATCACATATTGTGGTAAAGAAACTTTCCATGTCATGATCAGTTGTGAGTCATGCAAGAACCAATGCCATTTATGATACTATTATGGTAGTTTGTGTCATGTTTTGCATCTATATGTCACTTTCATCATATAGAAAAGGGCAGCATGAACATTCTTCTAAAAAGTCACCCAGGTTTGGAGCGACATGAGGGTGAAAAAACGATGACAGTGTTTTCATCTTCGGATGAATTACTTCTTTAAAAGAGTTTGAATAAACAGCGAGTCCCGTGAGAGACTAAATCAAATGTGTGTAAAGGTCACTTCGCTCTTTTGCTTTGTTTCACAGTTTTGGTCAGCGACCAAAAGCCGTCCGACGATTGTCTGCTGAAAGATATTCAACAGTTATGATTAATAAGCTAAATATGGCAGCGGTACTTCTCTATTTCCCTCGGTCCCCGCAAACTGAAACATTTCCAGCCAGGCGGACTGAATCCAGCGCCGTCCAAATGCTTAATTTCATTACATGGTATTAACACACACTGGCTTCCCCCGAATGGGGCGGCTTTGAGCTCTCAGCCCTCAAACAATACCCCGAGCAGCCGGGGGCCGCCGGCACAAACGCCACGCGGGAGAGCCGTTTCATAATCCTGAAGTCTGTCAAATATTTTGATATGTCCCGCGCTCCATGGCGCGCCACCTCCCGGGCCTTTTCCGTCCTCGCGAACAATCGCCTTTCCCCCTCGTCAGACGGACAGACCCACCGGTTCCTGACAGAGAAAACCCGAGCTCACGCCGTCCCTGCAGCTGCTAGTCTTCCCATGAGCAGGCAGGACGTCGCTCTTAGGAAACGCCTCTTGACCCGGCCCGACCGCCACACAGGTTACCCACAGTGCACTGCTGCCTGACGAGGTCACGCTCAAGAGAGAACGAAAGAAAAGCCCTCTGCCAGAGCGATATGAGAGCTTACTGTAAAATCAAGGAAACGTCCAAGAAAAGGACAGGAATCTTTTGCACAAGCTTATCAAAATGCTTTTGAAATTGTAAAGAAGCTGTTGTGGCTTTCTAGGAGAAATCACTGCAGAAACAGAATGAAACCTTAATGATTACTAATACGCATTCAGAATAACATACTCCCATAAACTCCTACTATTGCGGCAGTGTGTATACTACAGTAGGAGCAGTATGCACTTTTATACAATACGTGGAATACTACGATGACTTACTACATTTGCTTAAATACAGAAGAACACACTGTGTGAGATACTGTATCCCATAATGCACGCTGCTTAACCTAACCTTCCATTTCCAGGATCATTAAGACTCTTACATAATGCACAGTGTTCACTAAGTAGAGAGCTAGATTGCATTAAAACATATTAATGGTGTAAAAACTGCATCCCAAGACACAACTGCACATTCCCAAACCAGAACTAAAACAGTTCAGTTGGAAGTACAGTATGTCATTAAAACATTGTTTTTAAATGAATTAACAAATATTTAACCAGGCAAACATACATCAAAACAATACTTCTCTATTGGCTACACATCATCATATATATATATATATATATATATATATATATATATATATTCATAAAATTCAATCAGGCACAGAATGATTTAATCGGGCTGGCTGATAATAAATCAATATCACACTAGCAAAGACTGCGATGCTACTGTATGTAAAACACTGCTATATAAACACGTATGGAAAACACACCGAAAAAGACCGTCTTGACTTGTGAATCTGTGCCATGAGTAACATTAGTTTCACACACATCTAAGGTTACTATTGTAAGTTCATACGATCCTCCATTACTATTTCAAAAACGGCACGATAGAACTAAGCAACAATGAAGCAGCACGATTGTATGATGTTGCTTTTATACAACAGATCGATAAACAAGGATTTAGTATTATTAACTTACATTTATATTCAAGAACTTTGTCTGTTTTTGCTCTGCCGACGAAAATAGTTCCAAACAAAACCACAGCAGTGGCCGTTACACGTGTTTAGCTCATGAATGATTCTGTGTCATTGAACGAATCGATTCAGTGAATGACTCAGTGACTCACTCAGGGGTAATTTGATTCATTCCTAAATGAATCAGCGTTTAAGAACGAATCGTTTAATGGATGATTCAATGACTCGCTCGTAAAAACATTTATTTAATTAATTTGTTTAAATGCTGAATTAATTCGTGTTTTTGAACAAATCCAGACAGTGAATGAATTAATGACTCCTTCATAATGAGTCAATTTTTTTAATTCTCGAATGAATCGCCGTATTTGAACGAATCGATTGAACGAATGGTTCAGTTATTCACCCATAATATCGGTCAAATGTATCGGTGAATGAATCAGCGTTGTTGAACGAGTCGATTGAAGGAATGATTCAGTGATTCGCTCATAAAGACAGTCAGTTGTTGTTTATATGTATAATTGTATTGTCTTAATGGTTTGATGTCTGTACAGTTTAATAAAAAAAGATGATCAGTTGTTTCAGTGCTGAATTAATTTGTGTTTATGAACAATTCCAGTATTTAGATGATTCAGTGACTTCTCATAAAAAGACTAAACTTTAATTTTCGAATGAATCACTGTATTTGAACGAATCTATTAAATGAATTGTTCAGTTAATCACCCATGAACTCGGTCAATTGTTTTGGTGAATGAATCAGTGTTTTTGAACAAATCGATTGAATGAATGATTCAGTGACTCACTCGTAAAGACAGTCAGTTGTTATTTTTATAATTGTATTGTCTGAATGGTTTGATGTCTGTAGAGTTTAATTTAAACAAAACAAGACAATCAGTTGTTTTAATGTTGAATTAATTTATGTTTTTGAACAATTCCAGTAAATAAATGATTCAGTGACTCCCTAATAAACGATTCAGTGTCACTGAACAAATCGATTGAAAGAATGATTCAGTGACTCGCTCATAAAGATGGTCAGATGTTCATTATGTTTATAACTGTATTGTCTTAATGGTTTGATGTCTATACAGTTTAAAAAAACAAAAAAAATTTGTTTCAATGCTGAATTAATTTGTGTTTTTGAACAAATCCAGTGAATAAATTATTCAGTGACTTCCTCACAAAAGCCAATACTTCCGTTATCGGATGAATCGCCATATTTGAACAAATCAATTGAATTAATGGTTCAGTTAATCACCCATTAACTCCCATTAATAAATGATTCAGTGACTCGCTCATAAAGACGGTCAGTTGTTATGTTTATAATTGTATTGTCTTAATGGTTTGATGCCTGACAAGACAAAAAAATATGATTATTTGTTTAAATGCTGAATTAATTTGTGTTCTTGAACAAATCTAGTGAATGAATGATTCAGTGCCTCCCTCATAAAGAGTCAATACTTTTGATCTCGAATGAATCGCAGTATTTGAACGAATCAATTTGAATGAACGGTTCAGCTAATCACCCATAAACTTGGTCAGTTGTTTCAGTGAACGAATAAGCGTTTTTGAATGAGTCGATTGAATAAATGATTCAATGGCTCACACATGACAGAATCAGTTTTTTTGAACAAACTAGTCAAATTAATGATACAATAACTCACCGATATAGACTGTAAATTGTTTAGTTCTAAAGTAATGTGTGTTTTTTTGAGCAATTCAGATGACTTAACGATTCACTCATGAACACAGTCACTTGATGTCACTTACAAGTTGTGTAATCACTGTAAAATCCCCGCCACTAATGCACAGACAGACAGACAGTCTGTCTGGAACAAACACAGACTGAAGCGGAGCGACACAAACAGTCAAAAGTCTGCTATTATCACTCCAGCTTGACCAATCAGATTTGAGGACCAGAACTAATTGCTCTATAAGTGGAGTTTCATTCATTTTATTTAGACTCCTGCACGTGGACACCTTTGGCCCTGGACATCTATGAAACAAACTCTCCTAAAACAGTTTTTAAAGTTGTACCATCCTGTCTATATGTGAGCCACGGAAAAGTTTGCTTTAAACTTCGTCGGCGAGGTGGAATATACCATGAAGGTAACTTTGCTAACTTATGTCGAGCAGACATGAATATTTATAGAAAACTCCCAGCGGTTTATGTTGCGATAACAGGCCCTGACTGGTCGCGCCGTTAGTCCTGAGCACCAGATGAAAGGAAAAGGATCCGTCGTCTTTTCCCGGCCTCCGCTTCTCTCGCGCTCTGGGACACAATAGCCGAGCGGCTCTTCAATTAGTTTGCCATCTCAGACTGACGACTTGACAGGTCCAGCTAATTGTTAATCCAGCCATAAATGTTGCTCGGTGTAATTAATCACATAACAAAGCAGGAGTTTCCAACAATGGGATGTGTGTCGGAGCGAACCCAGTGGCCCTGAATGAAGGTGCGACCCCATTACAATAAACATCTCAAAGAGCCGCCCGCTCCGAACGGCAGGTTCGGCCAGTATTTAATCTTCATTTAGCGGCGATATGTTAGCACTGACTGCGGATCGGTGTGTAAATACCACCGTGCGGCCCGCTGTGGCTGAATGTTAATCTGGAGCTCGCTGCAGAAAGCGCTCGGGGTCAAGCACCATTCATCATTATATGAAGAGGCATTCCGCCCGATTCACATGGCAGCTGGTGCGAGAGAAAAAAGGTATTCTTTGAAAAACCGGAGCGAGAGGAGGGGTGTGTAAGAACACAAGGTGTCACGTCAAGAGTGAGTTACATGCCATGGCGATGATGTCATCTCTCCGTGACCTCCTCGCTCACAAGACCCCGGCGTTCCTGGGAAGGGCCGCTCGCGCACAAAGGAGCGGCTCATTGCGCGCTAATGCGTTTCATTGCCATGACCCATAAATGCATTTTTTTCTGAGTTCAAATTATGATTAATATGTGTTTTGTATCTGGTAGTTGGGGAGATGACACAGCCAACAAGAGCTTCCCTTGTTCGGATGAAGAGATCCCCGGGCCATGGGCGCTCAACGGGACAAATGAAATGATTTGAGAAAATGGACACAGGCACGAGATTCTTTTTTCTCTCTCTTTTGGAAAAAAAGAACAAATGCCTTTTTTTCTTTCGTTTGTGAGTGACTGGTTGAAACTCTTTGAGTGTGTGTTTAACAGAGTTTACGGTATGAGATATTAAACCAGTAAGTGCATAAAACCCTGTTAACTGTGGTAAAAATCAGTACAAATGTTTAGAAATCAATACGTTTATTCATCGATGCGTTAAACTGATCAAAAGTGACAGTAAAGACATTTTTAATGTTACAAATGATTTCTATTTCAAATAAATGCTGTTCTTTTGAATTTTCACGGTTTCCGCAAAAATATTGGGCAGCACAGCTGTTTTCAACTTTGATAATAATCAGAAATGTTTGTTGAGCAGCAAATCAGCAAATTAGAATGATTTCTGAAGGATCATGTGACACTGAAGACTAGAGTGTTGATGCTGAAAATTCAACTTTGATCACAGAAATAAATTACATTTTAACAGATATTCCCACATAATACACTTACTTTGAATCATAATAATATTGCACTATTTTACTGTATTTTTGACCAAATAAGCAGCCTTGGTGAGCAGAAAAGACTCCTGTCAAAACTATTTTAAAAAATCACTTTACCAAATGTATCATTAGATGTTCTGCTGTTCACGAATAATAGTATCTAACGTTTTTCCTCCTCATGACCTCACCGTGACTGGTCATTGATGTGTGTAAATGTGAATGGTCGTCTGATGTCTGATGTTCATCTGTGTCAATGAACTCTAGCTTAGAAGTAGAAGTAGAGCCTTACTTCATGTTATGAAATCTTATCTTACAAATCGAAATATCACAAACAATTTGACTCCTGTGTTTAGAGAGAATATTAATATATCTAGTAAAAATACAACAGCAACACTGATCATTACACACACACATACACACGTAATATAGTTAATGTCCCCCTGGAGTTCTGGAAGTTCATGTCTCTTGTGTGGTTCTGGCAGGGCCTTGAGGTGTCTGGGTGCAGGAGAAAGATCTTTTTGTCTGAAAGCTTCCGTTCTTTGAGACAAAAGCAATGGAACTCCACTTCTCATGCGCGCGCACGCACACACACACACACACACACACGCTCTACTGAGGTTAAACCCAGTGTCTTTATTGACTGAGGTTCTGTCTGATTCGGGCCTTGAGCACAAAACGCAGTCTGTGTCTCTGACATGAGCACTAAATAACCTATTCATAAAGTCCTGCTGATATAAAACTGCCATTATATTTAGCGATGTAGAGTTCCAAAAAATACACGCTCATAATGCGGTGCTTTATAAAGTCCCAAATCAGTCGAGACATGCTTTTATAAATCTAAAAATATGACATCGAATGACAGAGCGTTAACTGAAAATGAACGATTCTGAAGTGAATCTGTAGAGAGTAAATCGTCAGTGACTGACCCACGAACAGACTCGACACTCATAACACACATAACACCATCCAGAGAGACACAGCCACACATGTGTACAGTACATTTACCTGAGAATTCATAACCACAATATTAAGGTGATCATCAGTTTTAATTCAGCTGAAAAGAAGAAATGTAACAGTGTGAATAAGGAAACTATCTGCCTTATGTCATGTTTTTAAATCATATGCATATTTACAAAAAAATATGTTATATAATATGTTACAACTCTAAAATAAAAGGACTTAAATATGTATATTTTAGCATTCAGGTTTCTCTCTCATCTGGTACCTGGTTTTTATGTTGAGGTGACTCTGTTGGTCTGTTGAGATGATTGTATAAGACTCCTCCCACTGTGTGTACACTGCAGATAGACTCCTCCCAGACAGACTCCTTCCCCTGTGTTCTGACTCCTCCTACTGGACGTAGATGACTCTCACTGCAGATCGGTTCCACTTGTTGTGCATAGGGTTGTGCATAGGCTCCTCTCAGACAGACTCCTCCCAGTATGTTTAGACTCCTCCCACTATGATGTGACTCCTCCTACTGTGCGTAGACTCCTCTCACTGCAGATAGGCTCCTC
>JAHKKF010514031.1:0-13373 GCA_019740295.1 Labeo calbasu | reverse complement strand
GTATCCGATGACCTCTTTAAGAAAAAATTATCAAGAGGGAGAAAAGGTCAGATGTGTAAAAATAAAAAGTGTACATTCAAAATATGCATAAAAAGAGTTGGAAATGGATGGAAATACAGACACTATTTGTACAATACACATTCAGATATGCTTTCATATGCTGTTTTACGTCTTTACTTGCTCATTTCTCCTCTTTGCTTCCAAGAGTGCACATCTGAATGTGATTAACGTCAATTTTAGAATGTAATTTTTCATTTGTTTTCTTTTACTCTTTTTTTTATGGTATTGCTATAATATCAACTTCAACTGCAACTTAAGAAGTGACGTGTACAGAAGTTATGTCTCCGTTTCTCTCAGATCGCTCGTGTCGTCCAGTGATCTTCCGCTCTTCAACAGCATGGTGTCTCCGTTTGAAGAGGAAGCTTATGATATTCTGAAGAGTCGCTCACGTAAACTTACAATAACCTTCAAATAATGCACAGATTTAAGTGTTTCATAGTTCATTAGGTTTGTCTCATGTGTTTAAATAGGCAGAAGTTCTCCTCTCCGCTCTCCTCAGTCAGGCCACGCCCCCCGACGCCACCTCATCACACCTGTACCAGGTGAGCATCAGTTCTCAGATTATATCCGTCTTCCATTAAATAATTCCATCTACTGCACCTCTTTAACTTTAATTCTTCCCAGGCTGCATGTGACTGACCAGTGTCAAAATGCAGTTAAAATAGTTGTAAAAAAAAAAGTTGAAACAATGTGTTAAGACTTAAAAAGTCTACAAAATACTTCTAAATCAACGCTAGAGATCTGTTGAAGCTACACTGAAACAAAATTGCAATTTGATTTTGCAAAACTGAAACAGTTGTTTCAGTGTTGTGAAAATGCTGAAACAATGTTTCCATGTTAAACGATTGTAAAAAGGTTAACAAAGGCTTGTAATTCAACACTGAAAATGTAACAAAATGTTTTGAAAAGACATCGAAACATTGCAGGGTTTTTTGTTTTGTTTTTTAAAATGTGGATTCGATTTGCCAAACGAAATGACATTTACATGACAATGACATTCAGACATCTTTGAAGCTTATAGAATCACAAACTAGTTCAGACTCATTCCTGGTTTTGTTGTGCAATATTTATCAACACACATGGTTCCAAATAATAAATGTGACCCTGGACCACAAAACCAGTCATAAGGGTACTTTTTTTTTTTAATTAAGGTAAATTTTAGATTTGGTTTGTTAGGACAATATTTGGTTGAGATAAAACTATTTAAAAATCTGTAATCTGAGGGTGCCAAAAAAATCAAAATATTGAGAAAATCACCTTTAAAATTGTCCAAATGAAGTTCTTGGCAATGCATATTACTACTCAGAAATTTAGTTTTAATACATGTATGGTAGAAAATCTAGAAAACATCTTCATGAAAAGAAAAATCCATCATTTTAACCCATACAGTGCATTTTTGGCTATTGCTACAAATATACCTGTGCTACTTAAGACTGGTTTTGTGCTCCATGATTACAAACGAAAACCGTGTCTTTCTGCCTCAGATCTGCATGGTGGATTTGAGCTTCACGCCGCAGAGGACCTAGTAAGACAGAATCAGCTTGCAGAAGGTCTGGAGCAGCTGCGTCTGTCCTGTTGTCAAGACCAGAATGAGTCCAAAGCCTTCAGCCCGTTACTGGACGTCCCTGTGGACACTTACGGTCATTCAGACTCATTAGCGTCCTCCAGGACGTCCACGCTCCTTCCCAACTGGCTGCTGGCAGAGAACACGCGTTCAGACTCTGGCCAAGCACCAGATGATGCTTTTGGCACAAAAAGAGGACGATCTCCTGTGAGGAACGGACATTCAGAGAGGAGAGCGGGCGAAGCGGATGTGCTGTTTACTGTAGTGGACGCGCCTCGACACAAGAGGCCGCTGCTCTCGCAGGTCTTTGATTCGCTAAAGAAGTCACACAGTTCAACAGTTTCACCTGCAGCAGAGTCTGTATGTGAGAAACGCACCTGTGACGTCCACGCAGAATCAGAGTTTGAGCTCACCACCGTCCACATCAGCAAAACCAAGCAGTCTCTGGGTATCCACCATGTTCTCGTTCTTTATTTTAATGCATCTGAATAGAAGTGTGTGTGTGTGTGTGTGTGTGTGTGTGTGATGTTTTAGTATATTACAGGAAATAACGTGTTGCTTCTGTTTCATTGCTACTTTTGTGTGTAGTTTAATCTAATTAATGCTGTAAGTAAAGTGCGTGTGATGATGTGCAGTGATTGTGTGTCTGATCAGGGATCAGTATATCCGGAGGATCAGAGTCCCGGGTTCAGCCCATGGTGAAGATCGAGAGGATTTTCCCAGGAGGAGCTGCATCTACTAGTGACGCTCTGCGGGTAACAGATCAAGCCCTGTTGGTCCGTGTGTGTGTGTGTTTGATGTTGTTCAGAGCGAGTCATTGGATCTGTTGTGTGTGTCTCAGGCTGGTTTTGAGCTGGTGTCGGTGGACGGCGTCTCTCTGCAGGACGTGACCCATCAGGACGCTGTGGAGATCATTCGACAGGCCTTCAGTAATAAGAACATCAATCCCATGGAGCTCGTGGTCAAAGTTCCCAGAGAGCCCAGAGTCTCATGACACGTGCCTTACCGTATGTATTACACTACACTATTATTCAACCAAATCATCATTCTAGAGTGAAGAACGAACACTGTGACTGAGCGAATCTCATGAAAACGAAGCATCTCTTCGTTCAGAAGCTGCACAGACTCTTAAAGATTCACTCAGGATAGATTACACTTGAATCATCATGTGCTGAAAACATGCTTTATGGCTGCAAATCAGGTAACATTCTACATGATTCCAGAACTGCCTGTTGGAAAAATAAACCAACATTATCACTTGGTAACACATTTAAGTTATAATACGTGGGAGCATTAAACAAAGTTTCAAAAATGCTGAAATGTCCAGTTTTCTTTGTGATTAGAACATTTAATAAAAAATGTTAGTTAGTGTTTTACTAACTTCTTATCTGAATGCTTATTTTTTTTAATATTCAAAGAATGTTAATGTCTGGTTTTATTTCTGCAAATAGAACGTTATTTAAATATTTTGGGTTTTTTTTTTACATTTTTTATTTTTTGTCAACTTGAAAATGCAACTACAACATGACTCAAGAAAATTCTATTCCAAGTGCACCACGTATGAAGTTGTCAACAGGATGCAAATCACTTTATATATATATATATATATATATATATATATATATATATATATATATATATGCATAAAAGATGCATGAACTATGAACTACAGTAGACCATTATTAACTATAAATGTTCTGTAAAAACAATAAACAGCAGCTTTCAGCCTATCATCATGATGCAAACATGAAATATCAGACATGCAGTAGTTCTTCACAGGCTTTTCCATTATTTTTTTCTATGTAAACATGGACGCGTTTGTTGCGCTTGCATCTCTTGTAGCGTCTCGTGCATGAAACGGCATTAGAAAACCATGGTGCTCAAGTTCACTCCCCATCTTCTTGCATGTTTTTTCCTCTTCCACTGCCCGTGTTGCATTTTTGTCAACACAAAAGAGCATTCTGTGTGAACGGTGCCTAGCGATACGAGAGTGTCACATGTGAGCGGTTAATCGTGTGCGCCGACAGGCGATTGTATCGTTCTTTTCTCTTTACTGTTCTCACATTTGGTAATATCTATTCAAAATTACGATTCCTCGATTTCTAAAAAATAAAATCATGGCAAAATATTAAATTCAAATTAATCTGAAAAATCGTTCAGCCCTGGCAGAAGCCAAACCATTCCTTAGAAAATACACATTTTAAATGAAAATACTGAATAAAATACCAGTGAATGTGAGTCATTGCAGGTGTTTAATTACAAACAGCTCATAGGAACATTAAATATACAGCACGAAAAATATACAATGTATTGGCTTCATACAAATACTGTTAATTAAAAAATTACAATACCGCCACAATCACCCACGAGATACAAGCAACGCTTTGGTCTATTCACAGTGGCTCCTAAATGCACGCGTCTATATATTATTCAGTATTATGTGACCGTATGTGTGCAGTCATGGGTTTATTTTGGTACAAATATAACAGTCAATAGCTTTAATGAAAGAAGAGCTTATATTCCTCACATTAGTGTTAAAGAGCGCCGCGATCAGCTCCTGTCAGAATCGCCGCAAGAGATTCTACCTGCTGCTCATGTCCTCCCACTCCGAAATGATTGGAGTTATAGATTATTATTTAACACCAGTATGGATGCGTGTGCAGCTTTGTTGTTGATTTAAGTGCAAAGTACTTTGTAAATACATTAAACTACTGAAGAACAGAATTCAAGAGCAGCTGGAGTTCCTAGCTTTTTGTAATTACTAGTAACTGTTTTGAGTTCAAAGACATGAGCAGCGTTTACTAATCAGACACTCAATTACGGTCATTCTGACACGACACGATCGCAGTATAACTTTGTATTTGGAGTCCAGACACCAGGCAGAACTCTTATTTTTTTATGTGAGACTCATGAGTTGCGAATTTTGGGATGTCGCATAAAAAAAAAAAATATGAAGACCCACATAAAATCTTAAAATGAGTAAATTACGATGGAAACACATTTATGGAATAAATTCCTGAATGCACAACAAAAACAACAAAATTTGTCTCAGCATGTTCACTGGATGTTAATTTGGTGGATTGGATAACTGGACTAACCAGCAGACCGATCTCACCACACACCATCTCTAATACTGTTTTCGTCGTTCTGAAATGCCTGATCTTACGACAGCGTTTTAGTACCACATTACAAAGTCAATTTAGAAATTGTAACTCTATTTTAAAAATATTACAACTTTAATCTCATATTTCTATTGCTTAGATCTTGTAAATTTGACTATATATTCTCAAAATATTACAACTTTAAACTTTTTAGACTTAACTTGTATTTCAACAACTTTTATTCTTGTATTTCTATGATTTTGTTCTGGTAATTTTGACTTTATTCTTAAAATATTACATCTTTAATTACAAAATGCTATAACTCTTCTTGTAACTTGAAAAGTACTATTTTCAAAATACATCAGATTTAATCTCACAATACTTTAAGTTTAATATTTCAGTGACTTTGTTCTCATAACAATTTCCTTCTGGTAATTTTGACTTCATTCTCAAAATATTATGACTTTAATCTTACAATGCTACAACTTTATTCTTGTAATGTTTATTTTAAATTTAAATTATTTTAGTTTTTTATTTTAACTTTTTTACGTGACACTAAAACGCCGTCATATGAGTCAAGTCTCAAAATGATTTGGTCTAATTCTCCTGGAACGGTCCCAAACATACTTTTTAGTATTTTAATAGTGACTACCCTAGTGAAAAATAAATATACTAAAATGTATTTAAAATACATTTATTTCATACCAAGTATACTACAAATACATTTACATATTATGTACTTAATAAAAATATCCTGAAATTGTACTTTTAGTACACTGGTATGTTTAAAGTCTTCTAAATTGGAACAACTAATTTTGTACTTTTAAGTACATTTAATGCATTTTACGTTCAATGTATTATTTGTGCAGAAGCAGTGCTGAAGTCAAAATAAAGAGATACTTAAGTTCATACGATCCTCATCAGTAGTGACATTTAAAACACATTTTAGGCTTAAAATTAAGAAATGTGCATTGTGCACAAGTAGCACTAAAAATACATTTTAACTAACTTTTTTAGAATTTGTTTTATCAGTAAGTCTCAAGTGAAATGTCAGTAAATATGTTAATATACTATACTTAGTATAAAATAAATGCATTTTAAATCTTTTTTTTACTAGGGTATTAGCACCAAAAAAAAAACAAAACAATTTTATGCGATATTTCCCAGTTTAATTCGCAACTTTGAATGGAAACGTAGCTAATGACACAAAAGTGCACTTCTGTGAGTTTACAGACGAACTGTCACACGTGTCTGAAATAATTAATGACATAGTCAATTTAATGAAGTTGCACCAATTATTGGGGCACATAAATCATGTAACGTACTTAGAAACGGCACTGAACGCTGTCTGCAGTAGACTGCGGGCCGTTCACAGAGAACGTGTTTTTCCGCTATTACATTGTTTTCGTGTAAACACGTGCTAGTGACCGTTGCATTCAGGTCTCCCGTCTTTTACAGCGTTTTAAAAACGCCCACATCTCACCGCTTTCAAAGCAAAAACACGTCGTTTGTGAACGGCCCCTGACTCTGTTGAGAGAACAGCACTTAGTTGCATTTTATGCAGAGCACAATCTGAAATGAACGCGGCAGTAGACGATTACTTGTTTCAGATCTCGGTAGCAGCGATGTCGTCAAACGTGACTTCGTTTCCGCTGCTGTCGTCGTCCTGGTCTCTGGACTCCAGCTCGAGGCTGAGCTGACGGAGCGATCGCTCCAGATCTCGGTTCCTTTTGTACATCTGCACGTAGTTCTGCTGCAGCTGCTTCTGATATCGAATCACTTTATCTTTCTCCTCCTCCCAGCTCTTCCTCTCGCTCTCGAACGCAGACGCCTGATCGGACGAGCGCTGGCGTTCGTAAGCGAGCTCCGCCTTCAGCCGGTCCGTCTGCTGCTTGTGCGCTTTCAGCTCCTCGCTCTCGCCGGCCAGCCGCTGGTCTTCGGCGGTCGTGGCGCTCAGGTGCTCGCGCAGGTGAGACGACTCGTCTTCCAGACGGCTCATTTTCTCCCTGAGCAGCTCGTTTTCGCTCTTGCGCCGCTGCAGTTCGTTCTCGCAGACCTCGAGCTCCAGCGTCCGTGTGCGTGAGGCCGTGTGCGCCTCCTGGAGCTGACCCTGACACGTCTGCAGCTCCGCACGAACCTCCCGCAGCTGCCCGCGCAGCGTCACCAGCTCTCCGACGCGCTGAGCCAGATCGGCCTGCAGGTCCTTCAGCTGCTGCTTCAGCAGGGAAATCTCACCTGACTTCTGACACACCTGAGAGAAACACAACAAGTTCAGAACCAGTTTTTGAATCCCTGAGTCACTATGCCATTCACACCGAACACGTGTTCACTCTGTATTGGAATCTCACTCAATATGGCTTAATATCCTGTGACGTCCACTAAGGGCGCTTACGGTCGAATGGGTGCCCTCCACTAATGTCTTTGACTCCTCACCTCCCACTTGGTCTCCTCCAGTCTGGGCCCCAGCTGCGTGTGCTCTCGTTCGTAGGAGGCGCAGCGCTCCTCGAGCCTCTGGCGCTCCTGCAGGAGCTGCGTCATGTCCTCCTGCTGCTTCTTCTTCTCCTGCTGCAGCTGAAACACCTGGAGCTGCAGGAGCTGCTGTTCACGCTGCGCTTTATGAGACGCCTTCTGCATTTTAGCCGCACACGTCTGTCTGAACTCCTCTATCTCCAGCTCCGTGCGCTTCTGACGCTCCTCGTACACCTGCGCCGACACGCACAGAAAGTTTAGAATCTGCTAGTGATTACTAGTGATACTAATGATGACTATAGCAATAACTAAATTCTCATTCAACCGTACACTCAATAACGTTCCATTTATTGTAATAGCTTGTTGTTGTTGTTGTTGTTGTTGTTGTTGTTGTTTAAACATAGGATTTAAGTACAATCCTATGAAGTATTAGGAATGTAAAAACAATGATTCAATTTTTATTTTATTTTTATTTGATTTACTTTTTTCAAATTTTTTTTCATTTTTTTTTTTTAATAATGACTTGTCATTTATGTATGTATTTATTTATAGATAGATGTAACTGTTTATTGTAATATATATTAAATATATTTAATAATTAATTTGTAAAAAAATACAAACAAATTATAAAAATGTATTTTATAATAAATTATAAAATCGGCCATTTTTTAATGTCATTTTAAAAAATGTTTAAAAAAATGTTACAATAAAAATATCAATATATTTACAAATTACAAAAACCTATTAAATTCTAAAATCTTATATAGTAATTTTTTTGTCATTTAAAAATAAATGTAAATGTTATTTATTATAATAAATATAAATGTTATTGTTTATTGTAATATCTGTTAAATATATTTAATAATTCATTTTTAAAAACACAATAAGCCAATTACAAAAAACTGCGTGTATATTAAGAGTCCATTTGCAAAAATAGATAACTCAGTTTTTTAAAATGTTCAATAATCATGTTTTTATGATATTTTTTTTGTTAGTTAACTTTTTTTTTTTTTTGTTGTTGTTGTTTTTTACTTAAAATAATCCAACTGCAGTTTGACTGAGATTAATTGGAATGCACAATGAAAAAACATGATTTTTGAAAATTGCTAAAAACGAAGTTATCAGTTTTTGCAAATGAACTCTTCATATATACTCTATAGGCTTCACTCAAAATTTATTAATTGTTTTAAAGATAAAACTACTTCATTTCTTTAAGTCCTCCTAATACAGATTATTTCCCGGTTTTCTTCTTAGTCTAGATAAAAACCGTCTCTCACAGACCTGACAGATGGCCGCCTCATTCTCGTCCAGGTTTTCCCTGAGCTGCTGAAGCTCCTGCTCTCGTTCCCTCAGTTTGTCCTCCAGGTCTCTGACGATGGCCTCGTAGGCCTCGATGGGCGGCGGGGACGGCATGTCGGACAGCAACGGGCCACGGCCGCCCAGAGATCCCGTGCTTTTGCTGGACGAGGAGCGGCCGCTGTCGGAGTTCGAGTGTCCGTGGTGTTTGCCCGCCTCGCTTTGGCTCTGGCTGTACACGGACCCGTTATACGCCGGCAGGTTGGTTAAAGAGTTGCGTGCCGTGTCCGTCATGGTAAACGACTGGCTGAACAAAGCGTTGCGAGCGCCGCTGTAAGAACTGCGCCGCTCCGTCGACACGGGCGTGACGTCGTCATCTTCCGGAGAAAACGTGCTGAGGTTTCCTTGGCTTCCCGACAGACCGGCGCCGAGCCGCGGAGACAGATACTGCACGCCGTTACGGCTCTTAGGGACCACGGGTTTGAAGGCAGTGGGTCTGATTATGGCCTGCTGAACATTCTGAGACAAACAGACATCACAAATCATGAGAAAACTCATGCAAACACATCGTTATCAGTTGGTGAGCTTGTGCTTTGTCAAAGATCAGAGAGGGGAATGGGATTATTTTATTAATCCCTAATCTTGTACTCACTCTTTCTAATTGTCCAGACACCGGGACCAGTTTCGGAGGTCCGTCCAAACCAGTCGAACCCACATCCAGATGATTATCATTCCAGTCTCTTATCAAGTCCTCATGTGAATATGAGCGAGTACCAAATCCTTTCGATCTGCCAACGATGCCTCTTCTCTTGCTGGACGGAGTCCTACTTCCCACCTGGACGTCTTGTGAGGTTTCGGACAGCAGGCGTCCGGAGCCCGGTGTGCCTTTGCGGAATTTAGTGCTGACTTCTATGTTTGCGCGGTCAGGATACGTGATGTGACTCGGCATCATGCTGCTGACGGCACCCATCGCTCCCATCAGAGGAGGTGAGGTCGGATGGAGACGCGGGTCCAGGCCTGGTCCCGAATGGTCAATAGACACGGGAAGAGACTGGACCAGCGCCATGACCGATGACACGCGAGATCAGAAAACCTGCGTGGAGAAAAGAGACGAGGGTTACTGGAGATGCCATGAACATCATAACGGAGTGTGTCGTGTAGACCATCGTTGAAAACATCGTTCATGTAGTCGAATGCACTTGTGCTCGGCATATGAGACTAATCTAGATTAGAGAAACTAATCCCAGTTTGATCTGCCTTGACAGTTTCAAACAATACAATGACTAAAGCCGATTAAATAACCGTTCGTAACATCTGCGTGTTTTCTTTACTTTAACCAGAATGTGGAAGAAACAGCACTCACAGCCCATTGTTTGTTCCTTTTTCATGCTTTTTAACGGACAGGACAGTGGAGATTGACATGAAAGCATTGTGGTGGAGAGTTGGGAACGGGGTTGGGAAAAGACCACGAGTCGGGACTCGAACTCGGGTCGCCAGAGGTGCAGTTACACTATATGTAAGTGCTTCAACCGCTAGGATAACAGCACCGACCCAAATCATTGTTTTAAGTGAGAAAATATAGCAGAAGTAACAATGCCATTCAAAAACAATGGACTTGTCACAGACCTCCTGAAATAATCAGGTCTTCACTGTAATTTTTCAATTAGTGATGAGTGAATTTTTGCTAGAAAAAGAGCAGGAGAATCATTACACCATTAAAGTGTCTCCAGCAAAAGCTGTGAAAAGAGTGACACAACCTGTAGAAGTGACATGGATTGTTGTTGTTGTCACCACTAGAATTATCTACTGTAGCCAAAGCACAAGAAACTCACTTAACTTCCAAGGCCCATATTTACAAAATATAGACTTCTGGGAATCCATACTCATTGACCATCCTCAAGATCCAATAGCATCCAAAATGTTGTGGTGTTGCTAGAGGAGGAGTACAGTGAGAAGTGTCTGGTTCCCACAGTGATGTTCAGTGGTAGTAAAGCTCTTCTATAGGGATGTACGAATGCTGAAGGTGTGAGGAAGTTGTGCTTTATCAAAGCTGTCATGAATTCACACACCACTGTGTGATGTAATACAAAAAACGATGAAGATGCTACCCTTTCCTCATCCTGCATTGTTGGGCATTTTTTCAGCACGACAACGAAGATATTCACTCTCCAAAGGTGAAAATCCTTCAGTGGACATGTCTTTACACTCTTGAGCAGCTGTGGGGGATTCTGTAGAGACGAGCTGAGCAACAAAGACCAGGGCATTTAAGGAGCTCGTCCTCCGGGAGTTAAACAGGACAGATGTCAAAATTTGTCACGAACCAAGAAGGGCCAGATCAGTGTACTTGGAGCTCTGTAGGACATGTTAAGTACTAGAATATTATACATCTGCTGAATGAAATCTAGGGTGTACTCCTTTCTGCAATCCTTCGTTTCAACAAAACTGGCTAATTTACTTATTTGACAGAAAATACTGGCATATATTTTTTGTTATTATTAAGTATATGTTTAATACATGCCATCTTTTCATGAATCATATTAGTGATCATTAAGAAAATACATCTTTTATATTTATCCAGAGGGGGTGGACTCATTTGTGCTGTACATTTGTATTTCAGAGCTGTGCAATTAATGCGAAGTTCCATCATGAAACACTAGATGGCGCTGGGCAATGGGTCATCATTCACACGGCGCAGCTGATTGGTTGCCTTTGCGTCAGCATCCAATGAGCTTGCTGATCAACATACTCGGCTAGTTATTGCAAAGCACTTCAGAAAACCCTCCACCTCCCCAGCTCCACCTGTATAGATCTGCTACTGTACATATTAGCAGTTGTGAGTGTCTATTCCACCAAGACTAAACCCATTAATGTTGTCATGCTAAACTAAGAGCTGTCATGACAGAAATGACTGTTTTCAATCAGGGTAAACAAGTTTCAGACAAAGACAGACGGGCATATCCATCCGAAACTCAAGTCATTAGTTTAGTCATTAGTCCATTTTAGTCTGAGCCAGTTGGGCTGTTCAAATCAATTATAATTCCTTTTGGTGAATCAGAAATTAGACATGCCTTTAACCAACAACCAATATGTTACGCATTATCTGTTGTGGTTTACTCTAAATCTAATAAAATCTGAATATTTCTGTGGAGCTGTTTTGAAATGATCTGTATTATATAAAGCACTACAGAAATAAATGTGACTTGATTAATGATGAGACTGAATACATTTACTATGTTTCTGTTACTAGATGAAGTACAAAAAGTCCAGTTTTTTAAAAGCTGAAATGATTTTTCTTGGAACATTCCATTGTATCATTTTGCAATTATGAGGGCGTTACTTTTAAATGTTTCAAAAGTTGTAACTTTCAAAGTTTCAAAAGTTGTTTCAAATGTAACATTTAAAAATGTTAGCTGATTGTCCAACTGAAACATTTCAGGTCATTTTGTTTTTGATGTTCTAATCAGACTTGTCCTGGTCAAGCATTAATATGGAGCCCTGACTAATGAACCATTCACAACAAGACCAGGAACATGACCCAAATTTCCCATCAGCTTCATGACTTACACATGAACTTCAAGCATCAAATTCCCCGTGTGACCAGCTGAGATCACCGTAACCTTCATAAACAGCTGAAAACAGAAGAACTAAACTAACTACACCCATAAACAAAGACATTTACTACAACAGCTCCTATTTAAATGTGAAAAATGAATCTGTGTCTTCCTCTTCTGCTCTAGTTTGTGTACTATGAATAACTGCTTGTTCCTCAGTTGTATAAATGAATAAATGCAAATGTATCTAACATCTGACTGCAGGCAAAAATGCCTCACTCGGTTATTTAATGTTCAGCGTTTGAGTCGTTAGATCCGTATATTAACAGGAAACCCAACGGCGCTGCTTTGACCAAATGCATCATACGGCTGTGTTCATGATCACTGATCTGAATCACTTCCTGAATGACATTAAATACACAGCGATCACAGAACTAAACATCATGCTGCAGGACGGTGTCGTTTTCATTGTTCTGAGACACTGAAACCTCTGTGTGCAGCAGACCGGCGTGACTCCAGTGAAAAAGCCTTTCAGCGTCTGCTGCCTCCTACTTCCTTCTGACAAATCTGACATTTTATTCAAGACAACAATGAGATTAAACAGAACAATGTTCAGTCACACGGCATCAAAACAGACTCATTTACTTCCTTAATTCCAGTTGTAGTTGTTTCTTTCCAGAATTACATGGAAGTTAATCAAATTACTAAAGTCAAATGAGTTGTGAATGATGACTCATGTAGACCTTTGAGACTTGCTTTTAAGATGTTTCTCATGATAAGCAAATCCAGTAATATCAGTAAAAAAGAGTCTTCTTTAGAGTTCAGTCTCGCGTCTTAAACTGCTCAGATTTGCCCGTCTACAATCAAAACTCTCAGATCTCAATACCTCAGCCAACACATTTAAGTTATAAAAAGGAAAAAAAAGGTTTTGAAATGTTTCTAAAACGTTGAAACAACCAGTTTTCTTTTCATGATTAGAAAGTTATTTAACCCTCTGGGCCTCTTCTGTCATTTTTGACCAAAAACAAATTTATATTTTGAAATTTTCAATGGAATGAGATGACACTGGGTGACTTTTTTTTGCATTAGCACCAAAAAATCATGGACATGATTGGGATATGTTAAAGGGTCACAAAAAAAAAGTCACGCTTGGCTCCTTCGCATAGGAAATGAATGGGAAATACAAAAAAATCTAAAAACACAGTCTTTTGGTGGTACCAACTACAAATCAGCCACTGTGCAGAAAAAAAGTGCACAGCAATCAAGGGCTGACACTCTAAAATATCAAGAGTGCAAAATAGACACACACACACACACACACACACACACACA
>JAHKKF010514030.1:5358-22784 GCA_019740295.1 Labeo calbasu | reverse complement strand
ATCTGCAGCTTAGATGTTTAGGGCTTGTTTCATTTACTCACCCGAGACCCACAGCGAGGATGTGCGAAAGGACAAGAGAGGGCAGGAAAACTTTGAGGAATTCAGCTGAGAAGATTCCTCCCTTCTTCATCACACTGGTGTTCCTCATGCTGAGGGTGCTGGAACGCTTCGGGTGCCTCAGCAGAAACTCCCTACAAACACATCATTTACTTACTCATTACTATGTTATACTTTTCATGCCAAGTTTTTTAACAGGTTTAAATAGTATGTTTTTCTAAAGGTTTAGGTACTTGGGCGGCAGGTTTTCCGGTCGACTTGACCAGTCCCAGATCCAGTCTGCATTTTTCTTCATCAGGATTTCCACCTCTTTTCTCCTCTCCAAATAATCTTCCTCTGACTTAAACCAGACCACAACAAAATTAGAACAGCTAACAGATGACTTTCAGGTTTCTAGTTTAGTTTATTCCCCATCTTGTAAAGTTAGATTAATTACTGTGATCTTCAGGGTTTCCACACCTTTTGACCCTATAAATATCCATGACGTTTAGTTGACTTTTAAAAACACATCAATTTAGGTCCCACCTTATTTTGGGTGTCTTTAACTACAATGTACTTAAAGTATTAATTGCTGAGTACAGTGCACTTATTGTGTTCATGTATTGCAAAACACTTTTGCTGCTATTGAGGTGGGTTAAGGCTACGGTTAAGGTTAGGGACAGGTTTTGTGGTATGATAGGTTTAAGGGTGGGTCAGCAATGTAATTACAGGAATTAATATATAATTGCATGCAGTATTATTTTAAGATAAGGACAACGTAAAAACATGAATGTACAATGGACTGTATCAAATGAATCATTTAAATGTCAGTACCAAGTAGTTAAAAACACCAAATAATAATAATAAATAATTAATAATAAAAGTGGATCTGAAATTTGTAGCTGATTAAATATTTTAAAAACATATATATGTATTGGAATTTTAATTTATTAATTTATGTGATTATTCAGTTCTCTCTCTCTCTCTCTCTCTCTCTATATATATATATATAAATTCCTTGAAGGTTTTACAGTTTTCTTGGCCTTGGGAACACTGAATCATTTAAATGTCAGTACTAGGGTTAAAGACATTTAAATAAATTAAAAAATAATGAATAATAAATGTATATTCAAAATTTGTAGCTGATTAAATATTTTAGGGCCATTTAAAAAAAAAAACAATTTTATTTTTGGAATTATTTATTTATTCTTTCATGTGATTATTCAGTCTTATAAAAAGAAAACCCTGAAGATTTTTGGTTTTTCTTGACCATTGGAACAGTGAATCATTTAAATGTCAATGCTAAGTAGTTAAAGACATTTAATTAAATTAAAAATTAATTAATAATAAACGTGGATTCAAAATGTATAGCTCATTAAATATTTTAGGGCAATTAATTTTTTTTTTACATATATATATATATATATATATATATATATATATTTTTTTTTTTTTTAATTTGATTTTACTTTATTTTATTTATTTATTGGAATTTTAATTTATTCATTTATGTGATTATTCAGTTCTAGAAAAAAAAATCCCTGTAGATTTTACTTTTTCTTTTGAAATTTATTAACATGATTTTTCAGGTCTGGAAACCACTGTTTTCATGGGAACCTTGAACATTACTTTATAAAGAATTTATCTAATTGCATGAAAGCAGTAGTACACCTGCACTAATACAATTTATTATTAAAGTCATGACAAGGTTATACATGCTGCTAGCATCTACCTGCGAGCTGTTCTTTTCCCCAGAGCTGTGGACCTCGGAGCCCCTACGCAGGTGCGAAGGAGTCTGGGATCTTGGAGGACTGGTGAGAAAATTTATATGCAATTAATATAACATGCTCATCCTATCAAATTAACATCTTGTGTGCATCTCATGGCAGTTCATGCACTAAATCAAAGTCTGCTTGTACTGACCTGTCACATGGGAGGCTTCCTCTTGAGCTGCTCCTGCCCGACTCGTGCTGAGCATCCAGCAGCATCTTCTCCAGGTCTCCGCTTGGGGCGGTGCTGGCAGACTGCTCCTCCGAAGCTCCTTTAGGAGTGCTGCCACCATTATTAAAATGCAGCTCCACCCAGGAACCTGCAGCAAAAGCCAAATAACATCTAGTTCTTTAGTTATGCATGTAGATTTAACTACAATCAATGTAGTCTAGCTGTTCTTTTTAATATAAGTGTTCAAAATATGATTTTTAAAAACCCAGTGTCATAATTCTGACATTGCAATGGTAGCTGCACTGTTATTTGTTTTATTTGTATATTTAAGTATGCAAAACACTGTTTGCAGATGTTTCTGTTAAGTGCACTTAATGTTGTGCACATTTTTTTTTCAGTTTTTTTATGCCTTTGGCTTTCAATGTATTGCAAGCGTTACATGTCATAACCTGTTGAATATTTTATCGACATGACATTGAAAACTAGGCTGGGCATGAATCAGTGACACAGCGACCAGAATATCCAGATAAACAAAGAAAACATGCCAGGACTTGAGTCTCAACCCAGCAGTCAGAGGAAAATAAACACTGCTCTGGCTATAAATAGCTCATGATGTCAAATCATTTTTTTTTTCACTCAACGTCCAATGAAATCAGGCTGTGTAAACCCCACCTTTCTGAAGTAGTGATGCAGACTCCTTTCTGCGAATCGGTTCTTTCAGATGAATCGTTTCAAATAACCGGTTTAGTGATTCTTTGAGTCATCCCGTGGTGCCTTACATCCCAATTTATTATTTTTTATTTTCATTTTTGTTTACGTTGTATTAAAAAGGGTATTTGCAGTTACAAAATCAACACTAAATTATTTTATTTTGATTAATCCACCAAAGGTCGTTGGCATATTTTAATTACCTTTATTTGTAATACTGCCCAATCAAATCCTGTTCAAATCGAAAAGACTGTTGTCACAATTGATTATTAATTCGGCTCATTATGATTCGGACATGTTCGAAAGAGACGAATCGGTCAATCGTTCAGTGAGCCTGTGAGTTGCCGAATCGAGAACGGTTACGTTCGACTCCCGAACGAATCGTTCAAAAGAACCGGCTCTAAAAAAGATTCATTTGCGAATCTGATGTCGCGTTGCTTCCATATTTATTATTGCAGTTAACATGCGTCATTACTGTGTTGTAATACACACACCTGTTTCTCCTCGCCTCATATTTATGCCGTTAGATATTAACAAGCCCTTGACAATTAATTAATTTTATGTGATACTGGAATCTTATGTAAGTTAACGTAATGAACGTCAATTATCATCCAATATCGGACGTAACTTTATATTCAACTGTTTAATAAACCCCACACATGCATATACACATGGTAGTAGACTATAATAAATGGCGTTTTGAGGAGAAACATGCATAAAAGAACATTAGCTTAATCTGTTTTTATCTCTACATACCCTGAAGGTTTTCCTCGGACACGCTTTGTTTTTCAATCGACATTTTAGCTTCCTTTACCAACCAAACAGCCCGCAGAGGATGATTCGCGTCCGTTTAAATCCTTACACAATAGTCGATACGATACAGAAACGCAGTGTTATCCAGAGGCATGGGTCGCTGCACGCACTTGTTTGTCGATGAGAACGGTTCTAATATATATATATTCGGCACGTCTTGTACAGTAAACAGCATGTGGACTCATGTGACAGAAGTGGATCGGGATCTTTATTCCATGAATCCACACGGCTGGTGGTGACGCAACATGCGGCTGTCCTATGGATGGAAATATAGGGCAAACAGAATGACAACAATACTGGCACACTGGCACAAGGGATGCCAGATTGTTCGAATCCTCCTCAGAGTTGTTGCCAGGTTGTAGAAAATCCTCCTCAAGGTCAGTGGCCCAACCGGAGTAACTCAAAGGTTCACAACAGGTTTATTGTATTTTTTTGCATTTTATTAGGCTGTTTTTATTTTACACGTATTATTTTTTATTTTAAACGTGTCCTTTTAATTTGCTTTACTTACTAACCTGATTAAACCTTTTTTTGTGTTTTAGTGGTTTCAGTTTTTTTATTATATGAACTTTAATGTTAGTTTTAGCGTTTAGTTAACTTTTTAAATTTGAAGATGGGGGTAAATTTAACTTATTTTGTCTTCTGAGAAACATGTAAATATCTTCTGGATCCAAAATATGATATTTGCCAAAATAAGACATACGTACACATCTGCATTCTGTTCAAAAGTTTTCACCCCCAGCTTTTAATGCATCGTGTTTCCTTCTGATGTTTCAGTGAGCATTTAAACCTTCTGTAATAGTTGCATGAGTCCCTCAGTTGTCCTTGGTGTGAAAAGATGGATCTCAAAATCATACAGTCATTGTTGGAAAGGGTTTAAATACACAAAAATCCTGAAAAACCAAAGAATTTGTGGGACCTGAAGGCAGTTTAACTGTTCAGGACAAACAATGGCGTCATAAACAACTATCACTAAACAAAAAACAAACAAAAAAACAGCTGTGGGTCATTCAGGTAACAACACAGTATTAAGAATTAAGCGTATATAAACTTTTGAACAGGATCATTTTTATAAATTCAAAAGAGAAATTATCCTATATTATATAACATCTATTGTGTGATATGTCTTATTCAGGTCAGTACTAAATAAAAAATAACATGCATTTTGTATAATCTCTCTTATTTTGGTAAAATTATTAATATTTTGCAGATCCTGTAAAGTGTATGAAAACTTTTGACTTCAACTGTATATGTTTTACCTTTTAATTTTAGTTAATGACACTTTAAGATCTTTTTAAAAGAATAGTTCACCCAAAAATGAAAGTTTTGTCATAATTGAATCACTCTTATGTTGTTCCAAGACTATTTCCTTCTTATGTTGAGCACAAAAGAACATATTTTGAAGAACCAAACAATTGTTGGTCCCCATAGTATTTCTGTCTCTATTATGGAAGTCAATGGGGATCAACAATTGTTTGGTTCTTCAAAATATGTCAAAATAATTATCTTATTTCCAGCATTCTTCAAAATACCTTCTTTTATGGTTAACATAAGAAACTTATACAGGTTAAGAACGACACGAGGGTGATTAAATGATGGCAAAATTTTCATTTTCAGGTGAACTATTACTTTAAGGGCTCCTGAAAGCATGAAATGAACTGCAGTATGCTAACATATATCTCTTTTCGGGTATTTTAGACCTCCTTGGATTATTATTGCACTGCTTGCTCAACCAGTGACCTGAATCTGTTGGAGCTACTACTTTGTCATAACTGCAGGTGGGAGAAATGTTTGGAAAATTTCTGTCAAAACAATATTTTTGCAATTCTGTTTAGTGCCACTAGTGGCACAGAAATGAAGCACTGCACCTTTAACATCAATCATTTCATGTTTTGTTTTCCCATCTTACTTCTCCTTCGCCATCTGTAGGGCTGGAGGATAAATCACAGCACTACAGTAGGATGATAATGTTGTTCTGCAGTATTATTTAAGCCATGTTCAATGATGCAGTTTCTATCAGCAACCATATGGAAGGAACAGCATGGTATGTGAATCCTGAACCAGTTCCAAACAAAACAAGAGCTATGCAATGAGTTGAGTAACACAACCTACATATGTGTTTGGTTGTTATTTAATGCATAGGCTGGAGGATGATGACGTGATGCTGTGGGACTGAGATGCAGTTGCAGTGCAGCGACCAGCGGGCGGCTACAATAGCTGTCTTTTCCTCTGTCTCTCTCAACCCAGGATAGAAGCCAGGCTTCACGCATCCCGCAGAACTGCCAGATCCTAGAGTGTATGCATGTGCACACGTCTGCGCATATGTGTGTGTGTGCCACCCTCCCCTCCTCCTTCCTGCCGGCAGCATCCCTCGCTCTCCTTCAAGGATGGTGAGGGAGTGTTTATGGTAAGTGCAAGGCGTCAAATCTCTCTTGCTTCAAAATCTCTCCTCTAACATGCAATAGCTCCCTCCTGTTCCTCCTATTTTCATGTTATTCCCTTCTGGTGATCCGGCGTTTGTGTTGCTGAGGATCCAGCTGTCTGCGCAGACCGCAAGCGGTTCGGTTCTAAAGGGATTCAAGCATCTTCTGCATGGAATTCAGGGCATGACAACATGCATCCCTTGTCGTTTCAGAGCATGTGCTGCGAATCACACGGAATGATGGAGGACCAACAGCTCCCTGGATAAACCCTGCAGACTAAAACAACATCACAACTCAAATCATGCACTTAAGGTGAGTCTAAACCTTAATGCATTGAATTCACTTCTTGCAGGGTGGCATCAAGCGTGCGATTACCATATAACGATCCTGTTATCGGCCTGCTGGGATGTTTGTCAGAACTGTAAATAGGAGCCGGTGCAAAAGGGGAGATGCTGATCAAATGATGCTTGCGCAGGTTGGAATAACGTCCACAGGCTGGCATCTGCCCACTGGGACATTTGTTGAAATGTTCTCGAAGGGCCATCTGTGATGCAAAGAGGCGTTTATTTTCTTCAAAAGCCTGCCAGAGAAACAGAGCACAGGTTTCATAGGTTGTATTCATGATGTAAGCGAAGGGTGACGAAATGTGCATCTTTTTTGAGCATGCAGTCGGCAGCCTAAAGGAATGAATTTGTTGCCTTCCAATTTAAAGAGTGTTTTAGAGGAAGTTTTGACAACAAAATATGAATGCACACAGGAACAGATTTATGTTTAAAGCATTGGATGTGATGCAAATAATTGCAAGAAGACAGATATTGACTAAAGATGTCACTTTCAAAACGAGTTTGTCTACAAACAGGTTGCATGATATTGGTGCACTGAGGATGATTGGAGAGGATGCAAATAATAGTAGCATATATTTTTTAAATAGACTAATTAATGATAATGAATATGCATGCTGAATAAGAAAGCATATACTTTTGCACTTGTTCAGGACCCTGTATAAATGCAAAAATTTAGTGTTATTTGGTATCATTTATTTACTATATAATTTTTGTAAATATTTTAATTACATTTTATTTTGCATTTTCTGTTTTACATATACTGTTTTTAATCATTTTTTTAAGCAATAATGAAAAATGTTGCCTTAGGCAACAGCTAAAATAATATTTTATTTTATTTCAAGTAACAAATATGTTTTTAACTTACCCTATTAAGATTTAAGAGCAGCTAGACATTTTTATCATTCATTTTAGAGCATATTGCATAAAGTCTGCTGAGTCACTGTAATTCAGTCAGATTAGACGCTTCAAGTAATCTCACATCCAGAACCTTAAAGAAACGGTTCACTCAAAAAATTAAAGATCTGACATTATTAGCTCTATATGGGATCTGTAAACCCGTCGTGATTTTCACAAGGGTTTGACTCGGTGTTGAATTATCATTAGACAACAGCTGATCTGTATCCAGGAAACAGCTTGTAATATTTATTTACGTTTGTTACGCCAATAAGAGTTCAGTAAGGGATCCGGCTGAAGCCGACAGTAACTGAGCTGTACTTCAGAGCTGTCAGTATAGCTGCTGTATGTATGAAAAGTGCCGTTATCTTACCCAATGATCCACATAATGTGTTCAGTTCAACTGGGCAAAGCTGAAGGGTGTCTTTCATCACTTCTAAAGTGAGATTATGTTAAAGGATGAAGTTAGAGATGCCTAATTCAGTACAAGCTTGCAGTCAGTGTCTATCATACTTTGACACGTCCTATTGTAACTGGTTTTTGGATTATTTAAATTTGATTTAAAAATTGCCAAATAGTAGCTGAGTATCAGTCAGGTCATTGTGTTGTGTATAACTAGTTTAATGCTTAATTAAAATGCAATTTGATACTTGTTTAGGATGCTTATATTGTTTTTAGTAAGGTAAGATATTGTACAGTTGGTAAGATATAATATTATAGTCTGTTTATATCCACTGCGCTGCTATAATAGCTCTAGAGTGGAGCTACAAAGTTTAAAAAATGCAAGAAGGACACTGAAACTCCTCAAGCAAGCCAAGAGCATCCTGTGTATGTTGTGGATTTGATGTAGACTCTTTCAAAGTGCATCTCTAATTACATGCTCAATAGAAATGTGATAAACCGAGTGTTTTCAAAGCAAATGAATTCATTAAATTCTCACATAGTGTATATGTAATTACTCTTTTGTAATTGTGAATGTTATTTAAACCTGCAATAGAAGCCTTTTCTTCAATCTATAGAGGTTAGAGATGTTTTCTGCCCCATTTTGTTCTTTTCTGATTGTCTGTCATCTACAAGTTAGTTGGCATGTTGTTAGATTCCTCTTATCCGTAGTCTGCTGAAGTGATCAGTCAAGCTTACAGCTGGAAAGATGTTTCTGTAAGGATTAGATGTGGATTTAGGGTTTGTAATAGTGGTAAGCAGAGGAAAAACTTCCAGTTACACTTTCCAGAATCAAGACTGCTAAAAGCAAGCATATCTTGTTAATATAAAGCTCTTTTTATTGCTCAAAGTTTGCTATTTCATAGCTCAACATTAACTTTGTCACAGATGTTTCTCCATGGAGAAAATAAAAGACAAAGCTGCCTCAGCTGTTCACTGTAAAAAAAAAAAAAAAAGAAGAAAAACATATTGTTGAGTCAACTTAAAATAATTTGTTCCCCTGCTGCCTTCAAATTTTAAGTTCAGTCAGCTCAAATAAGTTTAGTCAACTTGAAATGTTGTACTAGGTGACAACTAAGATATTTAAGTTGACTAAACTAAAAAATTGGTTTGTTAAACTTAAAGCTGTGTTTGTTACCCGGCTACCTTAAAATTGTAAGTTGAATCAACTCAAATATCTAAGCTGTCACTTAGTACAACTTAACATTTTAAGTTGACTAAACTTTTTTTTTGAGTTGACTGAACTTAAAATTTTAAGGCAGCGGGGAAACAAATTATTTTAAGGTGCCTCAACAAATTGTTTTTTTACAGCATAGACATACTGTAGAGTAAGCGTAGATAGGAACTTATATCATTTAGTGTAGTTTGATTAGAAAAGCGTAAATTTTGATCTTGCAAATCTGAGCACAGTTTGAGACGTTGAGACCTCTCCTAAAACTATAGAGATGATGTTAGATACTTTCAGAAGAAAAAAATGAGAAGCAAGAGACTTTGGCTCCATTTGCTCTTCACTTAATCACATTTCTGTCAATTGAGATGTGAATTGAGATAATTTATTGATTAAACTGGAGTCAGGTAGTCTCGGAAAATAATGCTTTATTACAAAAGGAGTTAGACTCCAGGTGCTCATACAATCTTCTTTGCTAATAAAGAGTTAAACACTTGAAAAAATACACAATCAGTCCTAATTAGTACATTATTTGATATTTGTATGAGAGATAAAAATGTTGCTATTATGAAGGACTTTTATCATTAATTAACCATTGATAATTTAAATGAAAGATTTAACTAATCAGTGCTGGCTAGAAATTTGTTGCTTGGAAACTTATCTCCTCTACTTAAGATTAACTAACTCCTTTTTTTTTGTTAAACTTTTTGACAGGTCAGGATTTGAGAGAGAAAGGTGCTGCCTGTATAAAGCACAAATTACACTTTAATTTGACTTGACAAGCAAGGCAATGAAGTTAGGAATATATTGTGACGCATCTGAGCTCCACAAAAGTGTTGCCACATCTTACTGCACCTCAAGAGTTTGTGATTAAAGGAGAGCTTCTCTAAAATATCAAATTAGCTATATTGATGGAAATAACTATAACACTGTTGACACTAATCCCACTGTCTAGAGAGAAATGGTGACAGAAAATGATTTACACAATATTTATTCAAAAAATGTGTGACCCTGGACCTCAAAACCAGTTATACGGGCCAATTTTTTGATATTAAGATTTATGCATCATCTGAAAGGTGAATAAATAAGTTTGCCATTGATGTATGGTTTGTTTGGATAGGACAGTATTTTGAAAATCTGGAATTTGAGAGTGCAAAAAAATCTAAATGTTGAGAAAATCGCCTTTTAAAGTTGTCCAAATGAAGTTCTTAGTAATGCATATTACCAGTCAAAGACGTTTTGATATTTACAGTAGGAGATCTACAAAATATCTTCATGGAACATGATCTTTACTTAATATCCTAATGATTTATGGCATAAAAGAAAAAATCGATCATTTTGACCCATACAGTGTATTGTTGGGTATTGCTACTTATGACTGGTTTTGTGGTCCAGGGTCACTTATGTATTTTTATTTATATATTTAAGGAAAAAATCATAAATTCTGTTTTGTCTGGCATAGAACAGACACTCATTTGATATTCAGCTCATGCGTCTCTGTTTTCTGAGCTGTGAGCCTGTGACTTAATCAATAAATGGCACTAATACCATTTTCTCTGTTTTAAAGTCAACATGAAACTCAGTTTGCAACCCATTTTTAGTTCCATATTCTTATGCTTTTAACTGTCTAAATGTGATAGGATTGGAAAAATTGGGCGCTGCACACCAGAATGAAGCCATTAAATTAACTGAACGTTCAGTTCAAGGGCAGAGCGTCCTATGACGTTTTAATACAGATGTTTTCTTCATTAATATTTTTTGCAATAAAATGCATGGATTAATTGTTCCAGAATCATGCATCTAAAATGTAAATGAGTCTTATTTCATTTTATGTTCACTTTAAACTACAGGAAGATATACAATTATATGAAGAGTCTTTTAATTAGAATACATAGTTGTTGGTTCACAGATTTTCTTGAAATTATTAGTTTTCTTGAATTTGGATTAAAGTTATTATAAAAGATGTCTTGATTTTAAGCCTGTTATCAAATATTTTATGACTTTTAGTCAATTCCTGTTTGCCTTAAAGTCATCAAGCGTAGTACTAAAAGATGACAAAATTATTTTTAACGGAATGGAAAAATAAGTGCTTTATTCTAGGAAAATAGAACAAAATGCGTGAAAGTATCAATAAAAGTATGCCCCATCCATCATTCCTGTTTTAATTGGAAATTTGTCAACAGAAATGAAAATTGCATTCATTCATGGGCTTTTTATTTGTATTTCAAGCGATTTTCTTTTAGTGAAACAGTCTCAGTGAGTCTCAGTGAGCTTTATAAATCCTTGTTTCCTTGTAAACTGCAGGTGGGTGGAAAGATGTAGCTGAGGAATAAACGGAAACCGATCTTGACCGTTCGCAAACTCAGGTCATCCCTGAAAGGGGCGTGGCCTGTGGAGTACCGCCCAATATGTCCAAGAAACCCCCCAGTGGGCGGGGCAAAGGGGAGCGACCTGACGCCATGGCAGCACTGCAGGCAGCCAATGAGGAGCTGAGAGCCAAACTCACCGAAATCCAAATTGAACTGCAGCAGGAGAAAACCAAGGTTTGAATCTAGAGCTACTTACTTACTGTTTATGTACTCGAATACATGACTCCATTTCAGATGTATTATTTTGTTTCTGTATTATGTAGTTTGACTATGTTCAGTCTGGAAATGGCTTCTCAGCTGGAGTATTGCTTTTAATGTTGACCTCATTTCCTTCTGTATTTTTGAAAGATTTACTTTCTCTAGGGTTCGGTCTCTTTGTTGTCACATCATCCGCTTATGTCACTACGATTGCCTTTTAATTCTTGTTCTCTAAGGGTGGATCAGAGCTGATTTATGTTGGCTAGGATAAAATGTTTGTTATTTTGTTATGTGTAGTACTTGCTGTATGAATTTGTAATTGCCATAACCTACCATTCAAAAGTTTGGGGTCAGTAATTTTTTGAACAATTAATATTTTATTCAGCATGGATACATGAAATTAAATTTGATCAAATGTCACAGTAAAGACATATATTGTTACAAAAAACCTGAAAAATGTATCATGTTTCCACAAAAAATATTAAGCAGCACAAATATTTTTGACATTGATAATAATAAGAAATGTGACACTGAAGGCTTGAGTAATGATGCTGAAAATTCAGTTTTGTATCACAGGAATAAATTACAGTTTAAAATATATTCAGCTAGAAAAGCATTCTTTTAATCTTTAATAATATTTCAAAATATTACTGTTTTACTATGTTTATGATGCAGTTTCAAAATTCCATACTTTTCCAGACTCTAATTTCCAAACCTCTCAGTAGATTTTCAGACAATCATCACTGATCCACAGAGCATTTTTTCAGCTTTATAATTGGAATATAGTTCACTCATCTGTAAATATTTTTATTTTCTCAGTTTCTTTTTTCATAGATTTTTCTCATGACAACAACAACAACAACAAAAAAAAAAAAATATATATATATATATATATATATATATATAAATATATATATAGAAAAATACAGACTTTTACATGCACACAATAAACATTTTTGTGCCCTTGAGAAACTATTCACATGTGCATAGGAATTTCTTGCATGCNAGAGCATTTTTTCAGCTTTATAATTGGAATATAGTTCACTCATCTGTAAATATTTTTATTTTCTCAGTTTCTTTTTTCATAGATTTTTCTCATGACAAAAAAAAAAAAAAAAAAAAAAATATATATATATATATATATATATAGAAAAATACAGACTTTTACATGCACACAATAAACATTTTTGTGCCCTTGAGAAACTATTCACATGTGCATAGGAATTTCTTGCATGCTTACACATAGCAATTTCTAGTTTTGTATAACCTAAACAGTTTTTTATATACTCTGCTGTCTTTTTTCCATACTTTTCCAGACTTGGAAAATACTTAAATCAAATTCCATACTTAGTGAGCATAAGAGACTTATTTAAAAAATCTTTCTGATCCCAAACTTTGGAATGGTCATCACAATTAATTTGATTTAAAAAGCAGCCTGCAAAGAAATAGTTTACCCCATTATTTATTACGTAATTGCTTAATTATCATTAAGTATTGTCTTATTTACTCAGTCTATTCATTTATCTGAGAGTAAATCATTTTTATTTTTCAATTTTTTTTAATCAGTCAGTAATGACTGAATTTTATTTTTGTGCTGAATTGCACCTTTAGTTCACTCTGATTCCACATAAGAAGCACTTGAGAAATTCAGTCCCCCAAATTCAGTCACACCAAGCAAATTTAATGCTCTCTCCATTAATGTCAGTGTCATGAACCTCTTATGTTTTATGGACCAGGCTTATTTTGTTTGAGTGGCTGCGTTGCTCCATCACGTGTGTGCTGTTAGCTGCTTTATTGCTTCATTAGCACTGGGAAACAGTGTTCAATGAGGGTGAAACAAACTATAGGCATTCTGTCAAAGCAGGTTCAATGCCAGGCTAGCTTGTGACTGACAGCAGGTCAGGGGGACATGATTTATCTTGGTCCATTACATCTGTGTCCTGTTGATCTCAAGATGGTCTTTAAGAGCCTTGAGAGTATCCAAACCATCCTTTTCATGGCCTGATGATTGACAGATGGATGTGAACCTCTGTTGAACAATTCATTTGATTCGATCGAGGTTGAACACAACTCACTAATGTCTCAGTTACTCTAAACTACAGACATTCTAGATGCAAGGTTAAACGTAAACTACTAGGTTAAACCTCTGATCTACACCTATTCACAAATTATTTTAAAAGATTAGAGCATTGAAAAGACACAGCATAATTCAGAATGAGGACTCCACTTCCAGAACAACAATTCACAAATAATTTACTCATCCCCTTGTCATCCATGATGTTCATGTCTTTCAGTCTCCAGTCATGAAGAAATTATGGCTTTTGAGGAAAGCATTTCAGGATTTTTCTCCCTATAATGGACTTTATTGGTGCCCCGATTTTGAACTTCCAAAATGTAGTTTAAATGCAGCTTCAAAGGTCTCTAAAGGAAGGAAGAGGGGTCTTATCTAGTGAAACGATCTGTCATTTTTTTTTTTCGGAAAATAATTTTTTTTTTTATACTTTTTAAGCACAAAAGCTCGTGTAGCACAGGCTCTGGGATGCGCGTTCACAATGCTATGTACTATTGAATCATGTCAAGGTGATTCATGTTGAAGGTCATGCGGAGCGTAACTACAGACCTAGTGTTTACAAAGTGAATGCGCAAAGACTAAGAAAGTGCAAGTAAGTTTGTAAACGCTGTTTACAAACAAAAACGTACAACGGTGTCCTTCTCTCAAGTTGTAGGAGAAAATAAGATGGAGTTTTTCGCCATACTCAGTACACAAACGATGAACTTACACGTTTCGTAGTAGTGATGGGAAGTTCGGATCATTTTACCGACTCGGACCTTTGAGTCTCGTTCAGCAAAATGAACGAATCTTTTTTCGAGTCATTTCATTCATTTCAGCAAAATATAATTAAAATGTTATGTGTTACTTACCTAACACATCTACTGCTTACACAAATGTTGATCACACTACAAACAAGACAAAATTATAACGCTATAAGAAACAGAAATGATTAATTCATTGTTTACCTGGGTCTTTAGTCTATGATTAGCTCACCTCACCTCTTATCTGACAAGTTTTCGGATTTGAGTCGTTCGTTCATCAAGTGACAGCCCCATAAGATGAACGAACGAATCAAAAAACCCGAAGATTCGAAACAGGGGAACTAATTCCAGTAGAGAACCTAATAGGATGTTGCGCTTGCGCGACTGAACAAATCACTCCCCGAGATGACTCATTCTTCCCGAGTCACATTAAAGATTCGTTCAAAATGAAAGAATTGTTCAAGAACGACCCATTACTAATTCGTAGCGTCATGGACGCGCATCCCGGAGCCTGTGCTACATGAGCTTTTGTGCTTAAAAAGTAACACATTTTTATTTTTTGAAAAAAATTATCGTTTCAATAGATTAGACTCTTCTTCCTCGGCTGGGATCGTTTAGAGTCCCGAAACTACATTTCGGAAGTTCAAAATCGTGGGCACCACAGCAGTCCATTATATGAAGATAAATCCTAAAATGCTTTCCCCAAAAAACAATTTCTTTACGACTGAAGAGAGAAAGACTTGAACTTCTTGAATGACAAGGGGGTGAGTAAATTATTTGTAAATTGTTGTTCTGGAAGTAGACTTCTCCTTTAAAGGTATTGTGTTCATGTGTACATACTGCAGTGGCTCTCAAGATCAATACATGCATTTCAGGGGGAAAATAAATGACAGCGAGGTTCTGCAAGAAAGGACACTAGAAAGTACCGATGGCCACCAACGAGCAGAAAGGGTTATCTACTGTACATTTAAATGTCACACAGGATATTAACCAACCCTTACCAACCCTTCTGCTTGACCCTTTCATTATCTGAATTGTTTAAAGCAGTCATAAGGGACACCATTATTACTCTAATTAATCATCATAACGTCAGCCACGGTTATATTAATGCTACCATTAAGAAAATGTCGGACTGGTTTTAATAGGTGCTATCAGAAAATGTATAGCGGATAGAATAATGAGGTTCAATTATCTCACAGTGGTCACTATGTGTGTGTGTGTGAGTGTACTTATACATATATGTTCTGTGCACATAGCTACAGAGATCCTGCGGTGTTGTCCTTGGTCATATTCAGGACTTTTATCCACTTCTCCTTGCTGATGCAGTACGTTAAGTGTAAATGATGTGGAATAATGTGTTTTCTCCCCGTGCACATTCTTCAGCAGTGTGAGAGTTTTATTTTAATATTCTGACCCTTGTACTGCAGAACTGGGAAAACACTCTAACGGGCCAATTACCGCCGGTGCCGAAAGTCAAACACACCGCTGTACCTTGTTTTCTGTAAAATTGCTTTTCTGATTGCCGGGAACATGAAATGCAATGTTCAGGAACGATTCGGGGCATCGGTATTGTAGAGAGAGGGAATTGATTCATTATAATTTGTGATAAACAAAGAGTGTTTTGTTTCAATGTCAAGATTTGCGGGGAAATAAATTCAAAGGCATGCTAGTTTTTGTTAAATAGCCAGAAGCGAATCTTGAATTCTGTCCTGCTTGGGAGTGAATGATGTGTCTGAGAATCACGTTAGACTAACATAGAGCCTAGAGAGGAGAGAACAACACACAGTTTTAAACAGAAACGATTTTACAGATAGCCATTAATAAAAATTGTCATTATGTACACACCCTCGTACCAAACACTTTCTTGTTTTGCAGAACACAAAATGAGACTTTTTGAAGGTTGTTTCCATGCTCTGTTCCATGGTACTTGGGAACAAATCATCTTTTGAGTCAGATCTTTTCAGTGATTCGGTTAACCTGATTCACAAAACCTCATATGAATGATTAATTAATGAATCAGAACCACCTGAATTCAACTCACTGATTCAGTGAATCATTAAGTCACTGGAAGATTTTCAGTGAGTAACACTTTAAATTATGAGCAGTTATTCACACTAAGCTTTAAATATAGCATAGAATTAGTCATTTAGACTAGTTTTACGATGCTTTTTAGGAAGCTTTAAAACTTTATTGACAAAAGCAATCTAAACATTTACTCCTTTTGTGAATCATATAAGTTTGAGAAGACATGCAGATGAGTAAAACTAATGACAGACAGACAGAACTATCCCCATAATTATTTTAGTATTTTTTTATATATATATATTTTGTATTATTATAGTTTTTTATTATTTTAAATTGAGCATTTGTTTGTATATTTTCAGTTTTCATTTTAATTTTGGTTAATTTGAGTTTTATTTATTTATGTGCTTTTGTTGTGTTTTATTAGTTTTTAAAAAAAATATTTTTTATTTTATTTTATTTTATTTTATTTTATTTTATTTTTAATATTTTCATTTAGCAGGTTTGCTTTATTCTTATTTTGTGATTAAACTGTACACTATGGAAAGTTTTCATTGTTATTTTTTTTTTTAACTCAGCATCATAAAATTAGTTAATATGTGGCCTTTTTGCAGTTTTTAAGAGTTCATGCGTCAAAGAGTCAAAGTTCATGACTCTTTCCTGACTATTAGAATTAAACAGTCTGTTTTCCGCTCTTAAATCTTATATACTATTATAGTTTTTAATTAATATTTTAAATTAAAGTTAGACACTGCAGGCAAAAATTAGTTTTTTCTCCTACACTGAGCCATAAATCTCCACTTCAGTAGCACTTAACACACACCAAACTTTACATTTTTATTCATGTCTAGAAGGTTTTTACAGACATTTGTTTGTATATAATATGTTTGATTACAAACATTTTATTCCCAAAACAATTGTGAAAATATATTATTGCGGAGTGACAAAAATGAGATACCCAAAATTCCCTCTAATTAAACAAGAATTTTGAAACTGACTTCATCCATTGTTTTGATTTTTGTACTAGAAATGTATGCAAATGAATGCATATTTCATTAAATAATGCCTCATTTGCATATTTAATCCTAACATTTTAGAAAACTCATAATCTATCAAATGTTTGCAATTATCAGTGTAATCAATCAACTGGGTGAGTAAGGTGATAATCATTAGTTAATTTATGTGCTTTTGTCATGTTAAAATATATATATATATATATATATATATATATATATATATATATATATATATATAT
>JAHKKF010514029.1:0-21200 GCA_019740295.1 Labeo calbasu | reverse complement strand
AAATCATATTTTATTAAATATTATCCATCCATTTAGAAAAATATATAATAAAAACAATGACACTCATGGGTTTTAATCACGTGACCCCCCTGAAAACCTATTAAAATCAGCTGTAATAATAACTGTAATAATAAAATAAAAATAAAATAAAATAAGTAGTTTGGGAAATGGACATATAATATGGATATAATATTTTTATATAATATTTTTTCTTATTTTATTAAATATTATAATAAAAATATTTTATTCTTAACAAAAAGAACAGAAATGCTACCATTACTTACACAACTGAAATATTTTCCTATAAAATAATATAAACATCAGACAAGTGGTTTGGAAAATGGACAGTATTTTTTTTTTTTTTAAATCAGCTATAATAAAATAAAATAAAATAAACACTACATAAGACCAGTGGTTTGGAAAATGGACAGTATTTGTTTTAAAAATCAGCTGTAATAAAATAAAATAAAATAATCAGCTGTAATAAAATAAAATAAAATACATAAGACAAGTAGTTTGGAATATCATTATTTTTAATATAATATAATATTTTTTTAAAAAAAATCTTATTTTATTAAACATTATCCATCAATTTTGGAAAATATATAATAAAATTGTTTTATTTTTAACAAAAAGATCAGAAATCCTACCATTACGTACACAATAGAAATATTTTTCTGTATAAAATAAAATAAAATAAAATAAAATAAAATAAAACAAGTGGTTTTAAAAAATGGACAGTATTTTTTTTAATCAGCTGTAATAAAATAAAATAAAATAAGAAATCAGCTGTAATAAATAAAACCAAAAATAAAATAAAATAAAACACATCTTGGAAAATATATAATAAAAACAAATACACTAATGGGTTTTAATCATATGTCCCCCCTGAAAACCTAGAAAATCAGCTGTAATAAAATAAAATAAAATAAAACACAATACATCTACACAAGACATGTGGTTTGGAAAATGTACAACACTTTATATAATATTTTTTCTTATTTTATTAACTATTATTCATCCATTTTGGAAAACATATAATAAAAACAAAAAGAACAGTAATGCTACCATTACTTACACAACTGAAATATTTTCCATTATACAGCACTAAATGTAATCTTGCTTTGTCATTGTTACTATCTACAGGTCACATGTAAGTCTCTACACACAGCAGACCAGATGACTGACAAATGTGCGACTCTGCACCTCACATACCACAGAACAGGATCTGTTTTAAAACAAAACTGACGTTCTGTTCCAAACGTTGCCCTTTCACCCAGATACACACCCACTGTAGTGAAGCAAGCAATGAGTTTCTGTTGATCAGCCTGTTGTTGAGATCTACGTGCATCTGAATTGCCCATAAGTGCTGCCAAAACAAACACACACACACACACACACACATACACACACAGACACACAACACAAACAGACGTACATGCAGCCAATACCTCTTAATGACAGTTGATACGACCTAGGAACCTCTTCTTATCTTCAGATCTAAATAAGAAAAAGATGGAAGTAGTATAGTATGTAGCATAGAAAAAATATAGTAAAAGCATTATGCTATACTGAAAGTTTCACAAATATGAGACCAAATTCTGCACATAATACAACAACACCACAAGCACAGTTGTATTTTTAACACCTCTTAAAATAACTGACCCACGCTCTTCTCTGGACTGAAGCCGTTATGTGAGAACTGGTGTCGGGTGCTGGGAGCTTTGGGATGGGGTGGGAAAGGGGTGATGCGAATAGCATAACCTTTCCTCTAGTTTCGTTCCTTCCTCTCTCAGTCTGGCCCACTTATATCACAAACATGCCTCTCGCTCCTAACATAACTCCTACACTTCCCACACGCCGCTCGCGTACTGCTGTTGGCAGAACACGAGCATCGCTACAGCACAGACCGCCTGAGCTTATGTGATGCACTTGGCTGTTCTGCTGCCACTGAACATGCTGCTTTCATAAGGGCACACCAGCAGACAAACTGACATGTGGCCTTACATGCTAGATGGCAGTTAAGGAGGCAGTTAAGAGTTTTACCCTTACTTTCATAACGCTTTAAGAAATCAAGTGTTTCAAAGCAGCTTCACAGTATTAAACAGGAAAGTAACAGAATCACAGAATCAATGATCCAATATCTATCTATCTATCTATCTATCTATCTATCTATCCATCTATCTATCTATCTATATATCAGGGGTGTAACGATACATGTATTCGTACAGAACCGTTACGGTACGGACATCTCGGTTTGGTGCATGAGGCCTTACAACGAATACAGGCAATTCACCCTCAATCCAGAAGGGGGCGCCCGCAGTAATGCAACGCTGTTTTATAATCGCCAGCAAAACAACAGTGAATGCCAGGAGTTGCGCACTTAAAATGACAAAGCCCACTAGGCAGTGACCATGTGCTGATTGCGTACTCAACTGTTTGCGAAATGAAGCTTTGTGCTCTTGTATCCTACCTCTCTCATTCAGCACAAATCCAAATAATCTATAATATTTCCATATTTGCGGTGTATCTAAATGCTAAACTATTGTTTATTATGTAAATTATAGGCTTTGTACTTAAGTTGCGTTCCAACGGTGACAGAATGAGGCGGGCGTGCTGATGTTTGATTCACTGTGTTTTATTTTGATAAAGTAACGTTACCAACTGCGCTGTCAAGTTAGCAATGCTAACAATGCTAGCAATGCTAGTGCGCTGGCACGATTACTTAAAGGAGAAGTCGTTTAAATACAGCTTCAAAGGGCTCTAAACCATCCCGCCGAGGAAGAAGGGTCTTATCTAGCGAAACGATCTGTCATTTTTTTTGAAAAATAAATTTTTTTATACTTTTTAAGCACAAAACCTCGCGTAGCACAGGATCTCGGATGCGTGTCCACGGGTCGTTCTTAAACATTTCGTTCATTTTGAACGAATCTTTAATGTGACTCACGAAGAACGAGTCGTCTTGGGGAGTGAATCGTTCAGTCGCTCATGCGCAACATCCTATTAGGTTCTGTACTAGAATTAGTTCACCTGTTTCGAGTCTTCGGGTTTTTCGAGTCGTTCGTTCATCTTATGGGCTGTCACGTGACGCTGATTTTGCTAAAATTAACGAAATGACCCGAAAAAAGATTCGTTCATTTTGCTGAATGAGACTCAAAGGTCCGAATCGGTAAAATGATCCGAACTTCCCATTACTACTACGAATCACGTCTAAGTTCATCGTCTGTGCACTCCGGCTCAAAAAGGTAGAGTATGGCGAAAAACTTCATCTTTTCTCCTACAACTTCAGAATTGTTTGACACGTTTTTTTTCACCCTTTTGTTTGTAAACAGTGTTTGACTTACTTGCACTTTCTTAGTCTTTGCACGTTCGCTTTGTAAACACTGGGTCTGTAGTTCCGCCTACGTTCCGCGTGACCTTTTGACATGATTCAACAGTACATCATGAATGCGCATGCCAGAACCTGTGCTACACAAGCTTTTGTGCTTAAAAAGTATACAAATTTTTATTTTTCAAAAAAAAAAATGACTGATCGTTTTGCTAAATAAGACCCTTCTTCCTCGGCTGGGATCGTTTAGAGTATTTTGAAGCTGTATTTAAACTACATTTCGGAAGTTCAAAATCAGAGGCACAATTGAAGTCCATTATATGAAGAAAAATCCTGAAATGTTTTCCTCAAAAACCATAATTTCTTCACGAAGCCGGGGATACAGGACGTGTTGCTTCCTCGCACTCTAGCTGCGATAACGCGGGATCATGGATCAGGTCAGAGCTGCCTTAGCAGCCTGGCCCTACTTCGGGATGCTTGATTTCCGAACTGAGCCATCCTAAAAAAAAAAAAAAACACAAAAAAAAAACCTGAAGCTGTTTTGTCCCGCCGCAGGGGTGTTTATGCCGTCCCTATTTATGCAGGCAGCAGCCCGGTTACTAAAACTACCTAGTCTGTCTGCTGGTCGAGTTGGTCGGTCTATTCATCCTAAGAGAGCGGTGGGCTTCACCCATTCCTGGTTTTAGTTCTGAATCGGTCCCCCTTTCGGGCTACCATTTGGGTGGCTGAAACGGAAACACATGTTTCTATTTTTCAGCACCAGAGATGGGTGACAGCTTCGACCCGAAGGACGTGTGCTGTTGTTTCTGGCCTGACGCAGATATTTTTTGGGGTCTCCTTCAGGGGTTAGATGTATCAGTACAGTTCTCCTCTTGGCTTTCCTGCTTTTGGAGTGATCTGTTTCCCCGCATTTTACAAACCCGCGGGGGGTGCCCGGCCCCATTTGGGAATAGGGCACCTGGGTCCTCAACTATCTCGGCGACTGGGGTATGAATACTCCACTTGTGAGATTTTTTGGACGAATACAGGAATTTAGTGCCTTCGCACCTTAGCCATCAGAACTTCGGGTCAACTGGGAGAAGGGCGAGTCTATAAAAAGAACGGAGCTCCGTCTTTTCTCGGTATGGAGTTGGATCTGGTCGATTATGTCAGCTAAAGGGTTGGTGCTGACAGCGGTCGCTCTAAACTTTTAGAGGCTCCCTGGGCATATGGCGGCCGTAGCTGCGGGTTTGCCGCTCGGCTGTTCCATATGAGATTGCTTCAGCACTGATGATACGACCAGATCCTGAGATGGGCATGGCACCGTGGCACACTTCAGGTTAGCGTCCCCCTCAGTGTTGCCACCTTCCCAGCTACTCGTTGTACCCTGTTCCTATGGACAGCCATGCTGTTAGGCCAGGAGTCAAGCAGCTATCTCGGAAGCCTCCGATATGGGCTGGGGTGCCATTTGCAACGGGCAGGCAGTCTCGGGTTCCTGGAGAGGACCTCAACTGCAGCGACATTAGTCGCTCGAGTTGCTAGCAGTGCTTTTACCTCCGCCGGTTCCTACCAATGCTGTGGGGCAGGTACACGCTGGTCCATAGGACACCATAGAGGTGGTCTATGCTCCCGTTGCATGTTGCAACTCGACCACCATCTCCTTCTCTGGAGTCTTGCGGCTCAAATTGCTGCAGGCCATTCGCTTCAGAGAGTTAAGCTGCGACCAAAAACAAAAAAAAAGGGGGCACTCTCTCCGAGAATGGCGACTCCAGCCCCGGTGTCCAGCTTGTCTGGAGTTGACTCAGTGAAGCTTCGACCTGTGCTAGGTCGAAGAGGAGCAGGTTCCGCTGGTGCGTCTTCCGGCCCACCCGAACCTGGGTTGCTGACACTCATGCTCCTCGCGTTAGCCCCTCCCTGGGAGATTCCCCTAAGAAGAACTTCTTCTCAGAATGGGCACAGTTGGAACCCGCATCCCGATCCGTAGACCTGTACATCTGGCTTCTGGTTAGGATGCGTAGACCTCACTGGCCTTTCCAGGCCATGATACATGTTGTCACTCAGGCTAGAGCTCCCTCCATGAGGTAGGCATACGCTCTTAGGTGAGGTCTTTTCGTTGTATGGTGCTCCTCTTGTTGAGGGGACCCCTTAAGATGCTCTTGGGATCTCCCCGTGGCCCTCTCTAGGTCTGCAGAGTGCTCCCCTGAGCCGCTGAATCAGTCATAGTTCTCGCTCCTGATCGCGCTCATGTCTGTTAAGAGGGAGGGGGGCCTGCACGCATCTTTAGACAACAGAACGTACCTTGAATTTCCTCCGGCTATTCTCACGTGACCTTGAGAATCACAGTTTGATTACGTGCCTGGGGTTCCCGCCACTCCCTTCTGGGATCAGGTGGTGAACCTGCAAGCGCTGCCGATGGAGGAGGCAGACCCAGCCTTAGTGTTGCTGTGTGCACGCCGTCATCTTATATACCCGTATGTACAGGGGAGTGGCTTGGCATGCAAAATCCACTCGCCAATTTTCATTGGCCTTTTCCAGTTAATTCAGAGGTGTTTGGCCTCCCAAGGGAGACCCCAAATACGTCAGTTTTGACGTAACGTCTCCGTTCCCTCCTTCAGGGAATGAGGATTACAGATGTAACCGAGACGTTTTTGTCCCATCACATGTTTTAGCCAAATAAACTAAATTGGAATTATTAAACAATAAATATTTTTTCTTGAACTGCTTTGGCATCTGTATTTCACACACAATATTGATTTTTTTAAATAACTGTAATAAGCATTTCAATAAATTAATGATAATGGTAAACAGTATACAGAACTGCCATTCAAAAGTTTAGGTTCCGTAAGAATTTTTTTAAGAAGTCTGTTATGCTCGTCAAAGTTCTATTTATTATTTTAGAAATACAGAAATAAAGTAATATTGTGAAATATATATTATATAATATGCTTTAATATATTTTAAAATATAATTTATATCTGTGATGCAAAGCTGAATTTTCTTCAGTCATTACTCCAGTCTTCAGTGCCACATGATTCTTCAGAAATCATTCTAATAAGCTGATTTATTATGTTGGTTGTGATTGTAATTTTTTATTTTTTATTTTTTGAACCTGTGATACTTTTTTCAGGATTCTTTGATGAATAAAGTTAAAAAGAACAGCATTTATTCAAAATAGAACTCGTTTCTAACAATATAAGTGTTTACGATCACTTCTTATCAATTTAACACATCCTTTCTGAATAAAAATATTAATTTCATTAAAATTAATTAAATTAAATTAATAATTAGGTAGCACAACTGTTTCCAACACTGAAAATAAATCAGCATATTATAATGATTTCTGAAGGAACATGTGATACTGAAGACTGGAGTAATGATGCTAAAAAAAATTCAGTGTCGCATCACAGGAATAAATTCTATTTTAAAGTATATTCCAATAATAAATAAAAAAAAACATTGTTTTAAATTGCAATCATATTACTGTTTTTTTTTCTGTATTTTTAATCCAATAAACAAAGCCCTGAATTTTGAACGGCAGTGTATATTTTATATTTATATTATAAAATTAAATGTTACACATTTCGGTTTCCTTTTTTTTATCTGAATGAAAATTACCTTTTTTTATACATGCTAACATTATCTATTTTATTAGAGTCAACTTGTATATTACCATGATAAACAATTTATTCATTAAACTTCCTTCATAAAAGTTCAAATGTTCTGAGATTAGTCTCTAATCACCTTCATGCTGGTTCTGTATTTGAATACATAACTTTAGTAACATTTCCCTGACTTCAATAATGCAATTTAGGGGTGCAGAAATCACTATAACATATGTTTCCATTCATATCTCCCATTTCAGGAAAATTCTTTTCAAAGACTCATGCATAATGTACATTTTCAAATTATTCCCCTGCAACTGACATGACCGATAAATGGTTGAGATAAAATACTTGGAAGTCTGACAGTGTTCATGCTCAGTCTCTCAGTATCAGTGTGCATTTGTAGCAGGGACTGAAAAAGACATTCCCTGAACAGATTTTACCTTTCAAAGAACAACCTCATCTACAGCACTTTTACAGCATCGTCTATTACCTGCAGGGGCTGTGATCAGAACATCCTGACATTTGCCAGGACGACTCCGTTTAACATCGACTCGCTTAAATGTCACTGCTTCTGAATACAGACGAGTGAGTTACTGTCACCCCATCCTCTCAGAGAGGGTGTGACTAAAATACTTCTAAATTCAGGCAAGACAGAAGGATTTTCAACACATTTTCATTAACAGAGATGGTTACATTCACCTCACAACTACAAGAACTATTATCTTAAAGCCCTTAACTGGGTTCAAATCAGACCAGAGATTGAGGTAAGACGGTTTATATTGTACTAGCACAGTATCATAAGAGTTGCTGCTCTTATGTGTCTCATGGCATATTAAGTAAACTATACAGATTGTAAACAATCAAACTATCCTGGGCCTAAAGTGTTGTGATTTGAACACAATCTACGCTACCAGTCAAAAGTTTTTGAACAGTAAGATTTTTAATGTTTTTTAAAGAAGTCTCTTCTGCTCACCAAGCTTGCATTTATTTGATTCGAAGTACAGCAAAACAGTATTTTTTTTAAACTACTTAAAATAACTGTTTTCTATTCAAATATATTTTAAAATGTAATTTAAAAGCTCATTTTTTAGCATAATTACTCCAGTCACATGATCTGTTCTGGAGTAAAATCATTCTAATATTTTGATTTGCTGCTCAAAAAACAATTATTATTCTGAAAACAGCTAGAGTAGAATTTTTTTAGGTTTCTTTGATGAAAAGAAAGTTCAGAACAGCATTTATCTTTTGTAACATTATAAATGTCTTTATCATCACTTTTGATCAATTTAAAGCATCCTTGTATAAACAAAAGTATTAATTCCTATAATTTTGTTGAAAAAAAAGAAAAGAAAAAGAACAAAGAAAAAAACATACGGACTTCAAGCTTTTCAATGGTACATAATGTTATAAAAGCTTTTTATTTAAGATAAATGCTGATCTTTAGATCTTTCTATTAATCATAGAATCCTGAAAAAATTTACTCAGCCATTTTAAATACTGATAATAATAAGTGATGATGCTGAAAATGTAGCTTTGATCACAGGAATAAATTAAATTTTAAAATGTATTTAAATAAACAACAGTTATTTTAAATAGTAAGAGAAAAATGTAAATTTGACTGTTTTTGCTGTTCTTTGGATCAAATAAATGCAGGCTTGGTGAGCAGAAGAGACTTCTTTAAAAAATATATTAAAAATCTTTTGACTGGTAGTGTATTACATTGCGACAAGAAACATGTATGCTGCACCAACTGTAATTTCCAGGCCTGGAAATGAATAAAATCGCATTAATAATACTAAGTACGTTAAAATACTTTAAATTAATAGATTTCAAACATTAATTTTTTTTGCAAAGACAATCTCTACAAAAACGTTATATGTTTTTATTTATTTATGTATGTTTATGTTCAGTCATGATAAGCATCTGGAAATTCATGGAAATTCACTTTCACACTTGTGTGCAATTTTGTAAAGAGTACATTATGTATTTGAAAATGATTAGGTGGCTCAAAAATAGATAGCAAAGGACATTAAAATACTAAAAGGAAACTATTTTTGCTGTCATGTAACAGAAGGCCATAAAACAAAGATGACCAGCCTTTAGGCTCTGTGGTATGTGTCAAAAAGTAAACAAGTTAAAAATAGCACACATTTTGCTTTTCAGAGAAACCTAAAAATGCATTGGTTTGAAATATATTATCCTTATTAAAAAATTGACAGTTATATGTCTAAAAAAGTATATTTATTATTATTACTTAGTGTATTCAAGGTGCAAGTAAGTATTTTAATTTTTCTTCCTTGATGGTTAAACCATTAATCCACTCGTCCTCATTCGTCACCGACCCATAAGCACTGCTCACTATTTAAACTATTAATTTAACGTCATTAAGACATTTGACTGGTTGTCTGCAGAAATGCGTTCGTGTTATGGCTTCTTCGTGTTTGCTATACCAGCTCGGCTCCTCGTACTGTGTGTGTTATCCTTACATGTTTAAGCTGACCAGACACACAGTCATGTTTCACTATTCTCCGGCTCCTAAAGGCTGCGACCTTTCGCCCAGTTCCGGACTCTCAGTTCAGCGAGTTTACACTGACACTGTTGACTCCCTCCACACGCCCACCGGCAGCCACGCACCCCTGCTCCTCCAATCGCTCGTCTATCACGCACTGATCACGCGTCGGCCTTCACACCATTGGTCAAGGTCTCACACACATTTGTTTTTCATTGGTGGCGTGTTGCCACCCGCCAGACTGTTGTGAATTTTGTTTTTCTTTTTTCTGGGGCTTGTTTTACTCAGCTGCTGGTAAAGGCGAACTGAATTCCGGTGTGAATCGCGTCACTGAACGGGCGGAGCAGCTCTGTGTCTTTGTTCTGCTCTACTTTTCATTTAGTTATTTTTCATACGTTTTGAGCAGATGTCAACACGTCAGTTTTCAAACATGGAGGAATTATGTGGGGTAAGATCGGAATATTTAATTATACAATATCTGTATTATGTCATATACGTTATTTTATTATTTTTAAGTGAGTTGCTTATAATTCACTGACACTGGCGGGTTATTCTAATTGTGCTTAACTGATTATGGAACTAAAACGCATGACGTCAACTGTCACTTAATGTTACATTGTAACTATTTATCTCAGCATCATGAAATGCTACAATGTATCTAAACATTGGAAAGTTCTGAAAACATGCATTTGTCACCACCTACGTCTTAGAGTTGACTTGCCCTGTGATAATAAACAACAAGGCTCTTGTAGTATACAAACATTCAGTTTCAGTGGGCACCGTTATTCTTGTTATCCTCATTTAACCCTCAAGTTGACGCATGCGAGCAAGTAATCATTTTGTAACTTTTTTTTGTCTTGCCTTTATATTTTCATGAGTATACTTGTCAATGTATATCTTTTACTTTAATTGCGTTTTCTGCTTAGTCTGCTTTATGTTAATTTATGACATCAGCAAGTGGAATTCTGGTGTAATATTAATTAAACATTTGTGATTCAGTGGCGTCCAAACCTCTGAGACCACACTAATCTGGGATTCTCATTTAAAATGAGAAAAATGAGTTGTCATTTGGATCTCACTGGATATCCCATCAGTGCATTATGTAAAGCATTGAGGCTGGTTGAGATGACCACACTGCTCACTATATGCAGACTGAAGTCATTCAAGTGTACAGCACCTTGTTAACCCTGTTGTAAAAAAAACAAAACAAAAAAAAAACGCATGGATGCTGCTTGTTATTGGCGTTATTTTTCTAAAGAGCGGCGGATGGGAGGGGCTAGCTGTCAGTCAAAGTTTTCTGGCCTCCGGCACCGTTGAGCAGTTCCCGTGTCTGTCAGGGGGTTTCAAGTTTTGCTCACAGCCGTTTCACATGGCCAGCTTGTGAGCTCGTCATTGTTTTGGCTTTATTTGGCAGTGGGCGGTGACTTGCGTCTAGTGATAGAGGGTCCCTCCAGATGGGCTGTGTTAAAAAGGGCTCCTCTGTTAAACTGTCATACTGCTTCTGGATCCATGAATAGATAAAGACAGAGAAAGACTCATTCAGATCCAACCAGCAGCTGAGCTGTATGCGTCAAAACAACCAGAGGGCTGACTTTGCCTGTAACGCATTACGTTACATTAGTTTTGTTGGTTCTTCTCAGGGAGCTCGGATGGAGGTCTGTGAGGATTTTCTGGAAGGGAAAAAGCACAGTGAGCAATCGTCATGCAGTGTTCTGGAATACAATGACCTCGAGGCTGCTGAAGCACTGGTCTACATGAGCTTCTGGAGTCAGATGAGTCCAAAACCCAATGCCTTCAAACCTCGCCCTCTCACGCCAGCTTCAGATTCCTGCGATTCTCTTCTGCACCCCGAACCGCCAGAGACCCCGAAGGACTTTGTGTCGCTCTCTTCACTGGTGAGTCTTTTTATTTTTTTGTTGGAATGATGTGCTAGAAAGTAAAATATGTACACTTCAAGCTCTGTTTAATTTGTCAACATTCACTCGGGGGAACCTCATGGTCCTTTGGCGCCGCATGGTGTAGCACAAAGCTCTTATCACAAACTGATTTGTTTGCTGAAAACTTTGGGAGGGTTTTATGACAGCCTGGACAGGTGGCAGTCTTGAGATAAGCTACAACTGCAAACTGAACTTCAGCACAGGCTCCTTCACTGTGATTACACGAATCACCTGTGCCGAAAAGATGCTGAGAGATGAACAGACAAAATAGTACAGCTATGATATTACTGGAAAGTGAAGCCAGCCAGTCATCCATAAGAAAATTCCACAAGGAGATATAGTTGTTTGCAAAAGAGCTTGATTTTTAATATATATATATATATATATATATATATATATAAAATGTATTAAAAAAATATTAAAGAATATTAAAAAATATTTTCAAATATTAAAGTGTTTTAGCATTTTATTTTTATTTTACTTAGTTTTACAAATGTAATATCGGCTATTTATCGGTTGTCCGATACCAATAAGCTGATCATTATTTTAGTAAAAAATAAATCAAAGATAAAATACTAAAACCAAATTTATGTGGATTTAGACATCACAACATTATAATGTACAGTATTAAAAATGTATATTAATTTTGAGATTTGCTAAAGATTACATTTGCATTAAAGTTCAAATGTATTTATTATTATTATTTAAAGTTAAAATAGCAGCAAAAGTATGTCAGTATAAACAAAAAATTAGCATGCAAAATTAAATATGCAAACCTCAAAATTAATAAAAAAAAATGTCATACTGTACATTACAATGCTTAGAATTCATGTAACTTTAAGTCTGATTTTAGTGTTTTTTTTAAATTTACTTAATTTTACAAATTTCATATCAACTATTTATCGGTTGTCCGATACCGATAAGCCGATAATTTTTTTCATATTATGGAGGATAACTAATAAATAGCTGTATTTCTATACATTAAAAATTTAAAAAAGTAAATAAAAGATAAAATACTCAAACCAAATTTAGACATCACTTTATAATGTACAGTATTAAAAATTTATATTAATTTTGAGATTTGCTAAAGATTACATCTGTATTACTGTTTTTAAAGCTTAACTTTTAAGTTAAATATACTTTTTAGTGTTTTATTTTTAATTTACTTAGTTTTACATATTTAATATCGGCTATTTATCGGTTATCTGCTATATTTTTTTAAATCCTCTTCTAACCTATTCTGTTAACGATATGGTACCAATATATTACGCGCATCTTAACTCCGATTGTCTACTCTCCTTGCAGTGCATGACCCCACCACACAGCCCCAGCTTTACCGACACCACCACCACATCAGTGCCAGCCTCCCCCTCACCGTTGGCCCGGCCCTGTCCCAGCCTCCCCAGTCCGAGATCTGCATGCCCTACCATGGCCTCCATCCCTCAGATGCCCTCTCCTGGACACCTCACAGAAAAGACCACACCCCCACCTTGCAGAGCCATGGCAACCAGCGTAATACGCCACACAGCCGACAGCTCCTTATATCAGAACATTCCACAAGCAATCCACCCACAAAAGACTGAGAAAGTTGCTTCATCACCCGCCTTGTCCCGCCAACCCGAAACCTACACCCCTACAGGAGGCACGTGCCAAAACAGCAGCCTCAGGCTTCCTTCTAAGGCAGATAAGCCCTCCATTACATCATCATCACCTCAGTCGCCACCTCCAACCTCAAGTCCGCCAATCATATGCCAGATGTTCCCAGTGGCCCAACCTGGAGTCATCTCAGCTACATTTATTCAGAAGCCCAGCCCTGGGGTGAAGTCTATCTTACCACAGCCGCTCCTGATGGGCTCTCCTGTCCCTCAGGGGACTGTGATGTTCGTGATGCCACAGTCACCCGTGTCTTCGGCTCCACAGTGCCAACAGACTGTTATGACGCTAGGCAACACCAAGCTCCTGCCTCTGGCTCCCGCACCCGTGTACGTGCCCTCGGGACAAAGCACCGCCACGCAGGTCGACTTCTCCCGCAGGCGCAACTACGTCTGCAATTTCCCAGGCTGTCGGAAGACCTATTTCAAAAGTTCTCACCTGAAGGCGCATCTCAGAACCCACACAGGTAAATCAAGTTCTGTATATATAGGTCTATGTAATGTCTAGGTCAAGTAGGTCATCTAACAAGTCTTTTGTCTTCCAGGAGAGAAACCTTTTAGCTGCAACTGGGAAGGATGCGATAAGAAATTCGCTCGCTCTGACGAGCTCTCCCGGCATCGGCGAACACACACGGGCGAGAAGAAGTTTGTCTGTCCGGTGTGCGACCGGCGGTTTATGCGCAGCGACCACCTCACCAAGCACGCACGGCGACACATGACCACGAAGAAGATCCCATCCTGGCAAACGGAGGTGCGGAACCTCAACAAGATCACCGCAGCCAAGGCCTTGCCCACTGGCACAGCACTACCGGTCAGCATGTTGCTGCCAGCCTCGAACTGATTGAACTCTGAACTCTCACTGATGTTTTGCAGGGACTCACTTTATGAGGGCAACTCATGGGCAAAAACATGATTATGCACTGGACTCCTGTCTTCTTTGCTGCACATATTTCGCACTCTGCAATGGAACATTTTGTTTACTATTGTGTAAAAGATTGATGCACTCTTTTGCCAAAGTCTTTGTACTATGTTTGTCTTAAAATTCCTTCCTTTTTCTTCTTTTTTTGTATACATTTATATGTACATATCTAGTGGAAATGTATGCTGAACTACACAAAATTAGAAAAAGGAAAAATATGTAAAAATGTACATGTGGATAATTATCTACACTGTGATTATCATATAATACATTTATTTAATACCCTTTTTTTTATTAAACTATGAATATTAAGTGTGTTTTTGTCATTTTCTTAAGCACTAAGGAGCTCAATTTGAAAATGTAAAAAGCAAAAATCTGTGGGAAATGAAAAATTTAGCAACTCCTATGTGGTTTCGGGATGGGGTGTTCTGGCTGTACTTCAGTTCTGCTTCTCGCTGCTCTTGGCGGTAACTGTACTTCCAGTCACACATTGCTGACACACCCATGATGCATGCACTTCCTGTCAGATTCGTGAGGTCCATGTACTAGATCTTTTGTCTCATGCATCACTAATCCACATCTCAGCAGCAAGTCGACACAAGTCATTTTGTTCGCTGCCAGCAACCCTTAAGTCAGTAAACAAGTACAAAATTACTTTCAAATTGATTTAAAAGAATCTCCCTTGAATGAATAACAGACCCCTCCTTTATTACAAAGACACATAAAGTTACTAAGAAATTTCGGTAATACTTTACAGGTTCCAAGTATTAACTAACACGAACAAACAATGAACAATACATTTATTACAGTATTTATTAATCTTCGTTAAAGTTAGTTAATGAAAATACAGTTGTTCATTGTTAGTTCATGTTAATTCACAGTGCTTTAACTAACGTTAACAAACAAAAATTTAGATTTTAATAATGCATTAGTAAATGCTGAAATTTACATTAACTAGATTAATAAACGCTGCAGAAGTATTGTTCATTCTTAGTTAGAGTTAAAGTTGTTAACTAATGTTAACTAATGAACCTTATGTAAAGTGTTACCGAAATTTCATTTGAGATGTTTTAAAAGATAACAGTGTATAAATATGCATATTTGTAAGTTACGTATTTGACGTGTCCTGACGAAAAGCTATTTATTTGCCAAACACATGTAGTCACGATGTGGAAAAACAACCTGGAGTGTAGGCCTGTTAGTTTTGGAAAGGACATTGTGAAATTACTAAAACAAAACAAAAATGTTTTGTACGTTATTGCTTACCACAGGCCGGAAATAAGTCGTGTGCTTTCCAGAAAATATTCATGTTCCCTCAGAGATTAAGACAGGATGTCTATAATTATTGCTCAGACCACTGTTACGTTTTTAAATGGAAAATATGCAGTGGCGCACTCGACTACTGCGTTCAGGGCCAATCAGATTACAAGACAAACTGTGGTTGTGGGAGGCGCGACCAATCAGCTTTCAGAACAGTGCCCCGCCTCCTGCCTTACTGACCGACTTTTCTCAACCATGAGCCTTCAATCGACTGACCACTAATAATGGAGCAACCGCGACACCGTGTGGTTAATAGCTTAATGTGTTTTTTCTCTATCCCAAACGCGTCATGTTTCTATTTAATCTCTGCTATGATAGGCCTGGTTGTTTAATATACATATTTGTAAATACTGACAGGACAAAACAGCCTAAAAACCGAACTGCTTTTCCATTTTGTGTAAGTGTTTACCTTTGTCCTTTTGGGTGATTTCCCTATCACTCAACACAAGAACGACATCGAATATTTTTAAATATAGGGACAATTCTAGTATTCACTTAAATGAATGAATGTAGACTACAGGATGTCTTAACACAGATTTGTCTCCATCCTTCTGAATTGTGTCCCTGGACCACAAAACCAGTCATAAGGGTCAGTTTTTTGAAACTGAGATTTTTCCAAAGGAAAACGCATAACAGTATCTGCATGATTTTTACGGTGTGCCTCTAATGAAATTGTATTCAGCACTTTTGAGGCTATTCAATCTGGTGAACATACATCAGGGTTCTTTAGGGCAGTTAGGGGGCCTCCATGGAGCCACAAAAACTGCTGATGTGCATTCCTGTCTTAGACGGGTGGAGGATTTTGGAAATGTGGTCAGGAAATGGAACTAAATTATCCACTCCATATGTTTTTCTCTCAGAGAGGCTCCTTTACAGAATATTATTCTCTAAAAAAATGTTAAAAGCAAAGTAGCCTTTTTTATTCCTTTCATCTTTTTATTAGAATACTGGCAAAACATCCACGACTGATATAAAAATGATCCATAATACTTTGTAGTGATTTATCAATAATCTTTCTCATACATCTTGTTTGCTAACCAAACTCCCTCTCGATTGTGTTCATGAGGTCCTCTTCTGAAGCATCATACATGATAGGCAAGACCACAGATGAAACACCACCAATTCTAAATAAAAAAAAGAGGATTTTTATGGTTAATACAGAGGTTTTCCTTTTTATTAGACATTAGACCAAAATTCATTAAATGACAAAAAGTATTGCAAAATATACAGGTAAAATAAATCAATATTTTCTAAATCTTGAAATATAAAAGATAGGATTTAGAGTTAATACAGTTATTAAGTCTTTTTTTTTTTCATTATGATCAAAATCACAAAATGTTTCATAACACAGGTAAATATCATTTTTTAAAAAACATTTTTTAATTAACTTCTAAAAATAAAAACAAGATGATTTCATAGTTATTATTATTATTATTATTATTATTATTTTAATTTCCAATAAACATCAAAAGTAAACAAATAATAAAATGTTTTGAAAATATATAGGTAAAATAAATCAGTACTTATTTTTCCATTAATTACTCTATAAAAATAAAAAATAGAGGATTTCATAGTTAAAACAAATTTTTTATTTTCAATAGACAGTAAGTCATCAAATGATAAAATGTGTTGTAAAATATATAGCTAAAATACAGTTTTTTTTAATTGACCTCTAAACATAAAAATTGAGGATTAATACAAGATTAATACAATTTTTTCTTCTTTTTTTCATTATGATCAAAATCACAAAATCTTTCATAAAACCTAGAGGTACATATCATTTGTTTGAAAAATATTTTTTTCTAATTAACCTTTTTTAATAGTTATTATTATTATTTATTATAGTTGTAGTAATAGCCAAAAATGCATTGTATGGTTCAAAATGATCATTTTTTTCTTTTATGCTAAAAATCGTTAGGATATTAAAGATCATGTTCCATGAAGGTATTTTGTAAATTTTCTACCGTGAATATATCAAAACTTAATTTTTGATTAGCATTATGCATTGCTAACTTAATTTGGACAACTTTAAAGGCGATTTTCTCAATATTTCGATTTTTTTACACCATCAGATTCCAGATTTTCAAATAGTTGTATCTCCAAATATCTTATCTGCTATCTCAACAACATAACATACATCTATGGAAAGCTTATTTCTTCAGCTTTCAGATTATGTATAAATCTCAGTTTTAAAAAATGGACCCTTATGACTGGTTTTGCGGTCCAGGGTCACATATAGGTAAAATAAATAAGTTCTTATTTTTCTTTTAATTAATCTCTAAAACCAAAAATGAGGATTTCATAGTTAATACAGATTTTTATTATCAATAGACATTTAAAGTCATCAAATTATAAAATGTGTTGCAAAATATATAACTAAAATATATTTTTTAAAAGTAACTTCTAAAAATAAAAATAAAGGATTTCATCAAATCCTAAAATGTATCTTGGAATATATAGGTAAAATACATCAATATATATTTTTCTTTTTAATTAACATTATAGACCACTACTTTTAAGCAAGCATGGCACTGGACACAACCGAACGTCTTTCAGTGGAAATGATGTGTGTCACTAAGATCAGATCAATAATTAATGGAATACACTTACGAAGCTGTTGCTGTGCTCTGTTTGTTGGCACAGCCCATCAGGTCCTGTGGAGGCCTGACTTGTTCAGAAAGCTGGAAATAGATAGGTATTCCTTACTTAATGGCTTTAATAGTTTCTATTAATAATTAATCGTTGATTCTAGTTGCCACTGCCACTGACCAAATGGAAAAAAGATAAGCCCTTAGCATTTTAATAAGACTTAAAAATGAGCAGCAGTCTTACCTTTTCATGAATGAAGGTGTTAATTTCAGTTTTGTCACGTGTACCGCCACTGTATAAAGTTACGTTGTCGCTGTCTTGTCCTTTGGCATAGTGAAGCCCTAAAGACTTTGGCATCTTATAAGAAGTCCTGTACAGTGATGTATTAGTGTTGTCACACACAGCGAGGATTCTGTCCACTTCCACTGCGAGATCGTCGGCTGAAAACTCAGAGTCCTGCCCCTGACTGTTACAGTCTAACTGGGCTCTCCTGACTGACACACGCCGATCTGAAGTTTTGGCATTTGAGGGACCAAACAACTGACTTTCATCCCGGTGAATGCCGCTGCTACAGACGTTTTTCTCTGTCACTGACACAGGTGCGACTTTTTTCATCCTGCTTTTTCCTGTGCCCATCTCTCAGATTAAACATTTTCCTGGCATGTTTTGAAATATGCCAATTTCCACATACCAGCGCTGACAAACTATTTGAGTAGCTGTTAATATAAAATAACAACATAAAACAGACAATTTAGAGAAAAACAACGCAAAAACATCTTACATCTGGAAAGCCTTCTTTTTATCGTATTCGATTTAGTGCTGCGTTTGTTGCAACCACGCGACGAAAAACCACATCGCTCTCATATAATCAGCAAAAGTATGCGCTGCATGTACGCGACGCGTCTGAGGATGACGTCGGTATTCATTTGACCAATCAAAAACTCTGTTTACAAACAGCAAGCGTCGCGTCCACCTCTGCCATCTGTCATAATAATATGAGTGAACTGTTTCTGTAGTTAGAACAGCTGTGACCCCGAAAGCAGTTATTTGTTATTATGAAAATGAAAACAAAAGTATTGAGAATGTCGTAAATTATTCTGATTGGCACATTCTTATTTCACAAATGTAGAATATCTAAATCTCCTCCCTTGTACAAAACATTTAGTAACGAACTTGTGAAAAATGTTAAAAGCGTGTCTCTTGTAAAATATTAATCTGTATCTGGCGTCGTTTATTTTATTTATTTTTATATAAATATGAAGAGTTCATATTCATAAAACAGATAACTCCGTTTTTAACAGTCTTCAAAAATCGTGTTTTTTCATTGTGCATTCCAATTAATCTCAATCAAACTGCAGCTGGGTTATTTTGATATAAAGTAAAAAATAACTAAAAAATAAAGCTAACTAACACACACACACAAAACACAATAAACACATTATATTTCTATATCTCTGGAGATTCAGACTTAATGCCTGAATTTGTTTGGATTTTTTTAATGTTTATAATAATTTAAGTAAAAAAAAAAAACACTATAAGAATCGTTTCTTACAACACACTAAAACATGTAAAAACAATTTACACAATGTTGCTTTTAATTAATAATATGAAAATTTACATCATACCGCAATTTTCTACATCATCATAAAACATTTTTAATGTGCGACCTTAACGCGTTCACCACAGGAAGCGTCTAAAAATAAAAACAGTCACTTTCTGCTTATGTTTTAAAATGACAACTGTGATATTTAGGTGACTGCAATGCAGTGTTCAGTTTGATGTGAAACATGAATGGATATTAATAGTATTTAAAGTTGCAGTGAAGTTTTGCAAGTTTACACTATGGAACATTTTAATACATACAATGAATTAAGTACTGGACAATTTCAGAACATTTTTGGACTTAAAGTAGTTTGAAAAAAACATGCTTGGCAAAAAAAGCTAACACTTCCAACTTCTTATTTTATGTAAACTATAACAGTGAATTTAAGATTTACATCAAATCAAAATATTATATTAGCTGAACAAATACCTTGCAAATAAATACATATACAATAATAATAATATTTTAAAAAACACTATTCACTAGCAAATGGAAAGCATAATTAATGCAAAATAAAATTAACGTCCAATGATGCTATGGCTAAATCACATTCTATTTTTATTTATTTTTGAAGAATGCTAACTAGTAGCTACAGTTTATAAAGCACATTTTAGACACCATAAAGTCAACGACAGTTTATTCATTAACTACTGCACAGCAGTAGGTTATTTAAATTGCTATTAATTCAGCAGAGAGAATGCAAACTGTACAACTGCTATTACTTTGAAGCATTGTCCCGGGGACTTGAAAAAGGGAGCACACTAAATGTTTTTCCCTTTGCCCTTTGAATTTAAGCAACAGATTACATCTTTTCATCATTATTGATTAATCAATCAAACTAATTTGGATTCCTCGTTGTGCCTCAGAAATTCCATAGTTACTGTGTAACAGACCAGCAGCATAGACATCCTGTTTTGTTGTCATGATAACAAAGTGGTAAGACATACTATTTCCCTGGTCATTGTATGGTACAGCGCTCATGGCTCTGTTCCTCACTGGCCGGGTTGCTGGGGGTCTGGGATTTTCTTTTGCCTTTAGATGGGGCAGCTGAACCGTGATCTATAATGTGCTGCAGTAGGTCTTTACTCTCGCTAGGTGGCAGGTTGTAGAAGAAGTACTGCGGCGCCATCTGAATGAACCTGTCACAAGCAAACAGCAAAAAAAAAAAATAAATGATTACAATGCACAGAAGAACAAAGCGTTTCAATGGTTAATGAAAAAGAGTAACTGGCCTGCAACCCCTAATTATAAGGAGGTTTAAAGCTTCAGTAGGAAATTTGAAATGAAACAAAAAGAATTTATTAGAGGAACACTCCACTTTTTTTGAAAATAGGCTAATTTTCCAACTCCCCTAGAGTTAAACAGTTGAGTTTTACCGTTTTCGAACCCATTCAGCCGCTCTCCAGGTCTGGCGGTAGCACTTTTAGCATAGCTTAGCACAGATCATTGAATCCGATTAGACCGTTAGCACCTTGCTTAAAAATGACCAAAGAGTTTCGATATTTTTCCTGTTTAAAACTTGACTCTTCTGTAGTTACATCGTGTACAAAGACTGACGGAAAATGAAAAGTTGCGTTTTTCTAGGCTGATATATCTAGGAACTATACTCTCATTCCGGCGTAATAATCGAGGAATTTTGCTGCCGTACCACGGGTGCAGCAGGCGCAATGATATTACGCAGTCGTCATCTCTGCAATTCTGCATCTACACAAACTTAGTGCCGGTCACTTTCAGGCGCTGCGTAATATCATTGCGCCTG
>JAHKKF010514026.1:0-12089 GCA_019740295.1 Labeo calbasu | reverse complement strand
AACATTACAGTTGAACCACTGATGTCACATGGACTATTTTAACAATGTCCTTAAGTACTACCTTTCTGGGTCATAAAACATTTCCATTACATTGCTCTCTATAAGTCAGAAAGCTCTCGGATTTCATCAAAAATATCTTAATTTGTGTCAGAAGTTGAACGAAGGTCTTACGGGTTGGAACAATATGAAACTAAGTAATTAATAGCAGAATTTTCATTTTGGGGTGAACTATCGCTTTAAGAGAGACACTTGTTGAGCCGGGGGGAGAAAATTGCACTTTGACCTCATTTCTGCAGGAGTTTTTTAGAAAGGGTTTCCCCACTTCAACTATTGATCTGAATCAATTTTCAGTGATTTGTAATTCATAAAGAAGCTGACCCATTAACAGCAACAGTTAATGCTTTCCCTCCTGTCAGATCTTTCCCCTTTGAATGATGTTTTATTGCATCTCTTTCATGCTCAGCTTTTCTGTGTTCTCACCAAGGTGTGGCTTTCTGAACGACTACTTCAAAGGGAGTTATTTTTCTTTTCTTTATCCATCTCTGGTTTTCTTCCCTTCTTTATTGTCAGAACTGTATTCATCTTGTCAGATCCGATAGTGTTTGTGAACTTGTATGTTACGTGTGTTGTATTCAGTGTAGCTTTAACCATTAGACGTTCTAGCTGATGATACAATAGCGGGGAATGCCTTCACTGAGGGGCCCAAGCCTATTATTCAACACAATGCCTGACCTTTTATACACACACACATACACACATACTCTCATGCAGACAAGCTACGACCAGACATGGCTCGAGTCTTCTTTTCAGGGCACAACACAATGTGACACAACTCCTGCATTGACACAGGCCTCTCTAAACCGACTGACTTGAGGAAACTTCACACAGGATCAGTGGAGTGCCAAGAGCTTGAATGGTCGTTCTAGATGCTTTCTGTCTTCCTAGCAGCCCATTCCTCAATTAACAAGCCTTATCTGCAAATCAAACTAAATGCTAATAAGCCCAGGCTTGATTTCAAACACTTTCCAAGCCTGTAGCCTTTTATTGCCTTTCTTTCAGAACCAAGTAGGCCATGTTTGTTTTTATGCAGATTTCTCTTGTCTCATGTGTGGCAGTAGACGGTTGATAAGTGTTTTACAGCTACTGTGTCTCATAGTGAGGCACTGAGTGGTTTGTTATGGGTAAACACAAAGTGTTTGGGGTCTAAAGCAGAGGCAGAATGTTTTGAACTAAGAAAAGATTCCTTTTTATTCATCAGGCTTCTACTTTTTTGTTACATCTTCATAGTTATATTCTGTAGTTTCAAAGTACTTTACGCTGATCAGTTCTGTGCAAGTACAGTTCAGATTTTTCTCTTGCTTTCTTTCTTTAGAGGCCCAGTGATTGCTGACGTTGCAGGTCAGTTATTAGAATGGCATAGATAAAAGTGAGAAAGAAAGGAGGACATGTGTGTGACTGTTTGTCTAAATTAGTCTCTTGAGAGTTGTTTGAGTGCATGTCCGAGGTGTGTGGGAAATGCCCTGTGTCATTAAGGCTGACCTTGAAGACAAGAAAACAATCTTTCTAACAATTATATGTGGATTTATGAGCATGTGCTTTTCTGCTTAATCTCTAACTTCTCTGAAATCCTGATTCTTTGGTGTACTTCATTAATTCTGTTTTCCTCCTTTACGTTAAAAGGATTTGTTAGCATGCTATGGCACCTATTTGTTGATCAAATAAGGTTTCGATCAAACAAGAGCCCCAGTTTCTCTCTTCACTGATTGAAAATGCAGAATATTTGTATTAGTGGTAGCAGAGACAGCTGTGTTTGTGTTTCGTATGTGAGCTGACCTCAGTACACTGAACAAACACTCTGAACAGGTTCAGTGCTGGCTGGAGGTCTCCTTGTACCTGCCAAATACTCTCTGTTTCTCTTTTTCTAGAATAAATCAAACAAATGCTTTTAAGATCAGACCAACAAACCCACAGGAGAGGGTATATGGGAAAAAAAAGAGGAAAAATCAATAGGGATTACTTTAATAAGCCTCAAAAGGAATGACAGGAGAGCGAATAGGAAATGGGGGAGGATGGAAGTTTATTAGCGAACAGAGAATTAGAGAGAAGAAAAAGGTCATGAGTATTAAAAAATTAGTCTAACTAAAATTAATATGAATGTCTTCAATCAAGTTGCATTTTTGATTAGTGACCAAAACTTTTGGTTTAGGTTTATGTCCAGGTTTAAATAAGAAAAAATATACATTTTTATCAAGTTGTAATAAAATGGTCTTAAATCCTAAATGTTTTTACTATTTGTTTATATAATATTACTTTTGTTTTACATTTTTTTAAAACTCTACAAAAATGGTTTATGTTCAGGTTTAAACAAGAAAATGTATATATTTTATTTTTTTAAGAATTTGAATTGAAAAATTAATATGAATGTCATTATTTAAGTTAAGTTGCATTTTTTGCATTTTTTAATTAGTGATCAAAACTTTTGGTTTATGTTCAGGTTTAAATAAGAAAAAAAAATATGTTTTTAAGTTTTTAAGAATGTTAAGGGGGGAAAAAAAAGGAAATATATATATATATACACACATTTTTTTTAACTCTACAAAAATAGTTTGTGTTCAGGTTTAAACAAGAAAATGTATATATAGTTTTTAAAGAATTTGAATTAATATGGATGTAATCAATCACCTTGCATTTTTATTAGTGACCAAAAACGTTTGGTTTATGTCCAGGTTTAAATGAGAAAACAAAAACAAAAAAACATTTTTTAATAAATTGAACTGTAAAATTCATATGAATGCGTGTATGTGTGTGTGTGTGTGTTTGTGTATATATTCAAATTATTTTTAAAAAATTATATATATATTTATTTATATAATTGAAATGTGTCTATTATGAATGTCTATCTAGGTTTAAAAAATATTTTTAAATAAAAAAAATAATAAATAATAACATGATTTGAAAACTTAAATGCTTTTGTTTTTATAACATAACTATTGTTTTTATTTTATTTATTTATTTATTTATTTATTTTCAATATTACAGCTTTCAGTGTATAAACAGGTTTTAATAAATAATAATAATAATAATAATAATAATAATAATAATAATAAAACAAAAAAATATTTTCAGTGTGGTCAAACATGTCTGGACCTCATGATAGGCCATTCTAAGTTCGATTTCTTCTATAAAGATGCATTTGCACCTTTCAGATCTGCAGGAAATGGTTTGAGAAAGCATACGTGTGTGTGCGTGTGACGGGGGAGGGATATGACAACAGCTCCATTACACATACACACACACAACACGGGTGAGTGTGATCTGTCAGATGCAGAGAGCCCAGACCAAGTGTGAAAAGTGGAGAGATTCAAGCGCTCTGATTGGCCGCTTATCAGCTTCACCCTGGAATCTCACAAATATATTTCTGACACTGTTGCTTTTACCAAGTTTGCTTCCCTCAGTCTTTCTGAACATTTGTCATTTCTGTTAAGGCGACTACTAGCCATGATGTCGCACGGCACCCATGCATGAACACACGCAGATAGACAGTTGTCTGAAATGACTGTAATCCTGCAGTGACAGACAGAGATGTTGAGCCGTCTGTAGAGTGAGAACAGAACAATAGCGTGTTAATTACCGCAGCCCACATGAGCTGCATAATCCTTATACTGTACACGTGCCAGACAGCATGGAAAAAGCGAGTCTGGAATACACACACAAACAAGTGCAGAGAATAGACTCGAGATATAGAGGAAAAGGCCAGCTATGGGCCGTACGCAGAGAAAAGCCTCAGTGTTTCAACTTGGCAGTGAGTAAAAGAGAGCTCTTTCAGATTCACTTGTTACACAAAACAACATTTTAACAACCAAATATAAGCATGTAAAGATCAAGTGTGGCCTAGAAGGGTGAGTTCAGCTTGCTGTGGGGGTGATTGGGATATTTTAGGGGGAGGGGTGTTCAATGCATTACCTCCTCTAGTTCAGTAANTCAGTGTTTCAACTTGGCAGTGAGTAAAAGAGAGCTCTTTCAGATTCACTTGTTACACAAAACAACATTTTAACAACCAAATATAAGCATGTAAAGATTAAGAGTGGCCTAGAAGGGTGAGTTCAGCTTGCTGTGGGGGTGATTGGGATATTTTAGGGGGAGGGGTGTTCAATGCATTACCTCCTCTAGTTCAGTAATCATTTGCAACCCCATTCAGGTCCAAATTCACCCGCCCGTCTTCCCCCCTTCCATTCAGATCTCTGCACCCCCTGTATAATGAAAAGAAACAGGGTCATGGTGTGTGTGTGTGCGTGTAGACAATGGGGCAGATTGTGTGTGTGTGATCTATATTCTAGTGGTCTAGATTCAGTGGCTGTGTGCTAACACGGCAAGCCGGCTTATCAGTGGGAGACCTGCTCCTTCTGTCCTCTAGCAGTGACTGAGACGGATGCGCACATATGTGGATGTCCAAAGTATGAACACATATGCCTGGTTACAGCTGATGAAAGCAAAACAATTATAGTCTGGATTAAGAGTTTTATTGGTCAGAAAGTTTAGTACTTATTTATGGTTTAAGTATCAGATGTTTTGCTAAAATGTCTTGAGAAATTAAAATAGACATGTTAGAGACTCTTGTTGACAGGGCTGACACTGAGGGGGGACAACCCAAAATATTCAGATTATGGAATTTACAATTATTTATTTTTACGTTTGTCTTCTCAGTCTTGAATATTTGGTTACTTTCTTGAATTTTGGTATTGCGTAAATATGCACTACCAGTCAAAAGTTTTTGAACAGTAAGATTTTTAATGTCTGTTTTGCTCACCAAACCTGCATTTATTTGATCAAAAGGGCAGCAAGAACAGTACTTTTTTAAACAATATTTTTACTATTTAAAGTAACTGTTTTCCATTTGAATATATTTTAAAATGTCATTTATTTCTGTGACTTCAAGGCTAGATTTTTAGCATCATTACTCACATGATCCTTCAGAAATCATTCGAATATTCTGATTTGCTGCTTAAAAGCATTTATTATTATTATGTATCTTTTGTAACATTATAAATGTCTTTATTATCACTTTTGATCAATTTAAAGCATTCTTGCTAAATAGAATTATTAATTTCTATACTTTTTTTTCCAAAAAAAGTAAAAAAAAATAAAAATAAAATAATGTTTCTTGAACAGCAAATCAGCATATTAGAATGATTTCTGAAGGATCATATGACACTGAAAACTGGAGTAATGATGTTGAAAAATTAGCTTTGATCACAGGAATAAATTACATTTTAAAATATTATTTTAAATAGTAAAAATATTTCAAAATGTGCTGTTTTGCTGTACTTTGGATCAAATAAATGCAGGCTTGGTGAGCGGAAGAAAATTCTTTAAAAAACATTTTAAACCCTTTGACTAGTAGTGTACACTACTGTTCATTTTGTTATTCATTTATTTTTTTGAAAGAAATGAATACATTTATTCAGCATAGATTCATTAAATTGATCAAAATTGACAGTAGAGACTTTTACCTTGTTACAAAAATCCAGTTTCAAATAAATTCTGTTCTTTTAAACTTCACAGTTTCCACAAAAATAATAAAAATGTTTTCAACATTTTTAATGAGAAATAATTCTTAAGCACTAAATCAGTATATTAAAATGATGATTTTAAATTACATATTTAGCAATGTACCCTTTTTTTTATTTTACTTTTTAAAATTAAAATTGTGTCTTTTTAATTATAAATTTTAATGATTTTTTTAATAAATGCAACCTTGGTGAGCATGAGATACTTTTTTTTTTTTTTAAGTCTTACTGACCTTATTTTATTTATTTATTTATTTTTTTGAGAATTTTTTTTATTGAAATCTTATACATTTTTCTTGCAGACTCTAGAGGGGTCTCTGGAAATAAAAAGCTGAAACAAAAGTGTTTGTTTTATTTAATTGTTAAGACACTACAGAAATCTCATTTGTAATTTTATACTTTCCTATAGGCTTGTGTATTATAATAGTAACAAAACTTTGCGGTCCTGGCAAATCTGAGCACTATTTGAAACTATCCTATTGAGACCATCCTTGACTCTAGATGAGCCATATAGGAGTGTACATGTTTTTTTTTTCTTTGAAGAAAAATCTAAGACTTTAGCAAAACTGTCCAATTGCAGCCTATAAGAAACAATTGAGAGATTAAAGAGATCTCATTTGCGATCTGTCTTTCCTATGAGCTTGTATTAGAGTAGAAGCAGGGCGGATGCTTTGGATGAGCCATACTGGTGAGCTCCTTGGTAACCGAAGCACAGATGAACCGAGGGGCATATACTACACCCCTCCCTCTGAGCCCCAGGGAGTGTGTGTGTGTGTGTGTCAGTGTGTAAGGGAGGAGGAGGTGTTTCCCAGGGTTGGGTTGAGGGTGTGTGTATGTGTAGGAGGGGCACATTGTGGAGGCGATAAGCGTTGATCAAATGAGGAGAGGCACATACTGACTTGTTGGCAAGAGGACACAGGTTTGTCGACACACACACTGCTTGTCCAGCGCTCCCGTGTACTGGGAGGCCGTGACAACTGTACAGCGGGTCCACCTGCCTCACATACTGGAATAATGGTGTTCATTGGGACTTCGCTCAAGTCGGTCATTAAATACTTCAAACGCAAGGGTAAGAACTCTCTGACCATGTTTCTTCAGTGCTGATGAAGATCAGACAGGTTTCTGATTAGTTTTTTTATTAACTTGTTTGAGTAGTGTTGTATGTTTTATTGATTTATCAGCTAGTGGTTAATTTTAAATGTAAAAGACTTCATTAAATGTGTGGCAGGTCAGTACTTGTGTCTAATTACGTTCAGAGTTCACAAAGAGCTGTAAATCTTTATCTCAGCGTGGACAGATGAGTCATTTCCTGTACACTTAATAGACACACCTGTAAACACCTTGATGATGCTTATGATGACCAGTGAATGACCTTGTCATGCATAAATTATGATTGTGTGCATCTTTTATTATACCTACACTACCAGTCAGAAGTTTTTGAACAGTAAGATTTTTAATGTTTTCTGCTCATCAAGCATTTATTTGATCCAATGCAAAAACAGTACAATTTTTGAAATATTTTTACTATTTTAAATAACCGTTTTCTATTTGAATATATTTTAAAATGGAATTTATTTCTGTGATCAAAGCTAAATTTTCAGCATCATTACTCCAGTCTTCAGTGTCACATGATCCTTCAGAAATCATTCTAATTTGCTGATTTGCTGTTCAAGCAACATTTTTTAATAAATGATCAATATTTAAAACAGCTGAGTAAATTTTTTTAGGATTCTTTGGAAAATAGAAAAATCCAAAGATGAGCATTTATCTGAAATAAAAAGCTTTTGTAATATCATACACTATACCGTTCAAACAAGCTTTTTTTTGGAAAGAAATTAAAGAAATTAATACTTTTATTCAGCAGGGATGCTTTAAATTGATTAAAAGTGATGACAAAAATATTTGTAATATTACAAAAGATTTCTGTTTCAGATAAATGTTGTTCTTGTAAACTTTTATTCATTAAAGAAAATAGAAATGAATTATTATTTATTTAATATTATAATTTAATATTTAAAAATATTTCATGTTTTTTTCAGTATTAATCAGAATTTATTATCTGCATTGCTAATCAACATAGATTGACAATTTGTGGAAAACGCTTTTTAATAATCGTTGTATGCGATTTGATTTTGGCATTAAATTTAATTAATTTAATTAAATTAATAAGATTACATTAAATAGCGTGCTTTCATAAAACATAATCCAGTGTTGGTTATCATTTTTAATACATTTTTAGTTTGTTTCAGAACATAATAAACGGGGTTTTTTTTTAACTGTGATTCATTTTTAATTGATAATTTATCTTCTGAGGCAAAATTTCGGTGGATGAGCTCATCCATATTCCAGTATTACACGTGGTGGATGGTAATTGCAGTGTGTGTGTGTGTGTGTTTTGTATGGATGCGAGCAGGACCAGAGGGATTATGGGAGATTTGAATGGGCTGATTCTGAGTGCTGAGCTCAGGCTGATGTGGAGATTGATGTTGGGCACAATGCAGGTTTTTGTTCCTGCTACCGCTCTCCTCACTCCCCACGAACACAGACAGGTTTAATAGGTTGTGGACTGGGAAATGTGAGTGTGTGTATTGTCTTTTCTGGAATCATATGATATTTATTGTGGGCACTTCAAAGGCCTCGCTCACTTTTATCTCTTCCGCTGAGTACAAAGGTTGTCTAATGCTTTTTGTGCATCTGGTCTTGTTGGTAGAACGAACAAATGTGTTTAGGTGTCCTTTTTGCTTTTTTTCTGGGATGTGTGCAGGAGAACTATTTGAAAGCAGTGTTTTTATGCACTTTATGCACATGCTAAGAATTAGTGATAGATAGTGGAGTTCTGTGTGACATAGTGAGCTGGTCGGTAGATTATTGACCTGTTTAGTTGTTACCACACAGATGAAGCCATGATCACATAGCTTTTACGTACTAACCCTAGGCAAACTCACAGCATCAATATTTCCGACTGTGGATGCATTCCAGGGACAAGCCGGTGATTGGATTTTTGTTCAAAATACTTAATTATACACAGCTAAAAGCTAAAGGCCTTTTCTCTTTTGGCTTTATGTTTGGTGGCCTCACAGACTTTAAGCAGTACATTTATATCCTAAAGCAGAGATCCTGTGAACCTGCAGCACTTGTTAGATCATTGTGTCGTGTGTTTTTCTTCAGTACTAAATGCCCTCTGCATTCTCCCATGTGTTTGTCTGCTTTGTCCTGTCTGATGTCTGCACACTCACAGATGATGCCTTTGAGGAGAAAATGTCCCTTTGAAGCTCAAAATTGATTTGAACAACAATACATTCAAAGGCTCAGTGTTGTGGTTGATAAATAGAGAAAAACCTGGAGGGGGAATGAAAAAAAAAAATGTTTTCACACTGATTGAAAGTTTAATTGCTTGAGTTTGATTTCAGCACCTTCCCCCACTGGTGTCTTTCATATTGTACTTCTGTACATTAAAATCATATTTTTTTAATTCACCAAGGATGCGTTATACTGTTCAAAAGTGACAGTGACATCATGGTTTCCAGAAAAATATTAAATAGCATAAGCGATTTCAACATTTTTTGAGCAACAAGTCATACACTGCCAGTCAAAAAGGTTTTATTTTTTTTTTAAAGCCTGCATTTATGTGATCCAAAGTACAGCAAAACAGTAAAATTTTAAAATATTTTTACTATTTAAAATAACCGCTTTCTATTTGAATATATTTTGAATTGAATAAAAATGTAATTTATTGATTTCAAAACTGATATTTTAGCATCATTACACCAGCCACACGGTCCTTCAGAAATCGTTCTAATATTCTGATTTGCTGCTCAGAAAACTATTATTATTATTATTATTATTATTATTATTATTATTATTATTATTATGTTGAAAACAGCCGAGTAGATTTTTTTCTTTGTATATAGTTTTCTTTAAAAATAGAAAGTTCAGAAGAACAGCATTTATCTGAAATAGAAATATTTTGTAACATTATTATTGTCTTTATAATAACTTCTGATCATTTTAAAGCATCCTTGCTAAATAAAAGAAAAAATCTATAGCTTCTATAACTTCTTATAAAAAATTAATTGTAAAAAATATATATATAAATGTAAATTTGAATAAAATTCTAATTATATTATATTATTCTGTATTTTTTATTCTATTATATACAATATTATATTTTTTAGTTTCGTTTTTGGATTATAATACATTTATTTAATTTATTTATCTTTAAAATTAAAAGCTAAATTTAAAAAAATAAAAAATCTCCTAGTGACATTTGGCAATAGGGAGACCAGAAGATGTGCACAGAAGCCCTTGGTAGATTAATTTGTAGTCACACATCAGTATGTGTTAGTCTCTCTGAAGAGTAAGAAATCACTTCTATATTAAAAGTCCTGATGTCTCATGAATAAACACAATGGCCTCCTGTGGGCTCCGCTTGTCAGTCTGGCAGCTCTCACATGATGGGCCATCACGGCCTAACGGCTCAGTGCCACCTGTGGACACACAGCTCCTCACACCTGTGAGAACTCTCAACGCTGCTTCTCTGGTCGCCATTACATGCATTTGGTTACATGCACATGTTAAGTGCTGGTATGCTGAATGTTTATTATGCAATATAAATAATTTGTAATCTTTGTGTGTGTTTTTTTAGCTGTATCTAATCTGGATGAAGAGAAAAAGTGGACTGTGCACTACACGGCTCCATGGCACCAGCAGGAGAATGTCTTTCTGCCGGGCTCCAGACCGGCCTGTGTGGAAGACCTGCACCGCCAGGCCAAAGTGAACCTGAAAACAGCTCTCAGAGGTAAGATCCACACACTTTACACACCAGATCCTGTTGCAATTCCTATGACATCAGCATTGCTATTGAACAAACACACTGAGCAGCAGGTGAACGTGTCGATGATGTCATTTGTTCACACTGGACACCTGTGAAACAGCTGTTAGTGACATCCAGGGGTCGATTTAGCAGTACAGATCAAGGTTCTGTTAGTAGATTTTGGCTTAGAAGTTAATTGTAACCCGAGACTGATCTAGCAGTGCAGGTGGCTGATGTGAAGCCTGATTAATTATACAGGCACAGGTGTGTAGGTCATATTACTATAATAGAGACTTCAGGACGACTGAAAGACATGAAGACAGGTAGAGCTTTATCATCAAACACTTCTCCCAATGCAGTTTAAACTTCTCACATTTTCTTTTCTGGTAGTCTCTCTTTGATCATGAAAAAAAAACACTTTTATTCTGCCAAGACAAATAACACTAAGCACACTTGTGGATCAGAGGAAGTTCACAGGTGTCTTGAACATTTTTTTATGACAAGTTAAGAAGCATTTGTAAACTTGCTTGCCTCTTTAAAGTCTTAGCTGACAAATAAGTGTTGATGGAAAGCATAAAGGAGTAGCAAACCAAATAAATGCTGGTTTGGAGAATTAGAGGAAGACTTTTTAACAGTCTGTCTGCTTTATTTATTTTACACTGTCTGGATTTGTCTCTTATGTTTGTTGCTCTTTTGCATGGGAACTTTTTAGACTAAAAATTAAATTTGATTGTGGGCCATGGGCTAAAGGTAAATGTTGCATTATATCCAAATAAACTGATATATTAAAAGGTGTTACATTTATAAAATTTGTAATTAATGAAACATTTAATTGACGTTAATTAAACCATTTTTTAAAATGTTACCATTATTTTTAATCATTCACTTAGTTTTTTATATACATTTAAATCCAAGAATGAAACAAAAAAAGAATTTAGATATGCTGTAATATAATGTTTTTCCCCCTATTTTTTAATGTGTAAACACTATGTAATCCTGTCAAAGCATCACTGTTTGTTTGAGCATCCTGACCAGCCCAACACAGCAATTGTGAGATTTTGTGAGAGTTATTGTTGTTTTTTTGCAAATGGGAATGAGGGAATAGTTTGGGAAACCTGTTTGTAAAACACTTCAGTTGTTTAATGGGGTGCATCATCACAAAGCTGCAGTTCAGTGTCATAAAATGAAAATGAGGAAATAAGGAAAGACATGCAGCAGATAAGCAGGCTGCTGGATTCAGCTGACTGGATGACTGAAGGGATTGTGGGATGTGTGCCAAGGGGATGTAGCTGCCATCTGCAACAGTTAGCTTAAAAAGCCAGTATAATGCAGTCTGCACATTGTCATCACACACACACAAACATACAGAGCGGAACAGATCTCAGTCTACTACTGTTTTCTAATCTCTTTACCAAGTCTGTCTAACATCCACAACATTTGTGAAGTTAGTGTAAAGGTGCAAAATAAAATTTTAATTTAATTTTTTTATAATTAGTTAGATCAATTCCTTTTGACGTTGTTCGTCATTTTATTTGTTTAATGTTTTATTTGTTTAGGGACAGATACAGTAAACATAGATAGAACTGAAATAAGTTTCCCATGCACGTATCATAGTGCTTGTAGCTAAAGCTAATTTGCAACACTATATATACATATATAGTGAAAAAATGAAAACAATTTTTCAATGAAAATTGAAAACAATTTTTAGA
>JAHKKF010514024.1:9982-29471 GCA_019740295.1 Labeo calbasu | reverse complement strand
TTTGCAACTGATGACAGAAACACATGAACATCTTTGATCACATAGGGGTTAGTAAATAGTCAGGAAATTTTTATTCTGAAAGTGAACTTATCCTTTAATAACCAAGTTCTTTCTCAAATAGAGTATATAATCTTATAGACCTAAACCTAAAAAAAAAAAAAAAAAAAAACTCAATGTACTTCAAATCATAATAATAACCCTATCCCATATGATTGCTTACAGTCACAGCGTAAGAGTCTTTACTGACAGCATAAATGAACTGGGAAGTCCCAGGACGGCTATAAACACAGTTGGGAGCGTGTCGTGTGTTTGGGCTCAACAGTGAATGATCTTTTCCCTTGTTATCACAGGAAACTCTGCAAAGGGCCTACATATAGTTCAATGATGGGCGGCTGACGTAAGGCCTAAATATACACCCATTTCAAAAAATAAAACAAGTCATAATGCACATGGAACACGATGAAAACATGGGCGGGCATTTCCCATTTGCTCTGTGAAAGGGCTACATCCGCACGCACTGCGCCCAGATATTTTGAGGGAAAAAATGAAAAGAAAACAAGACAGCACAGAACCACTGAAAACACTGCCTGAAGCAGATAGCATGACATAAACAGCACCCACGTCCCAGACTTCCACTGATGCAACTATTGGGAAGTCGGTTTCATCCGAACCCATCAGCGCAGCCTTTACCGCTCAACCATCTGACAAACAGCAAACAGCACAGCTCAGCCCGAGGTACAAGCCTGGGGCAGCACCTATTTTGCCACACTTCCTAACACTGGAAATTATAAATCACTGTGTAAATGAAGTCGTGTTTACGTTTCAGAGATGCATTCAGCGTGGGGGGCTGGCTGCCTGGGATCAGCACAGATGTCAAGACGCCCACCCTGATGTTAGCTTACTCGTGAGACGCACAACCAGAAAGCTACATACAAGAAGGATCTACGTGTCCAAACATAGTTGCAGGCGCCCACTGATTCCCTCCAGTTCAATGCTCTCTGTTTTCTCAGGTCAGGAAATGCACCCCTCTCCCCTCTGCAACATGACCCCAGGAAGTGAAGACGGAGGGAAAAAACACAACAGAAAGAGGCAAATATACAACATGTGGAGCTGAAAATTCCCCGGCTCATTTCTGGTCAGACAAAATCAAACGCACAGCTTTCCCAACACGTATTTTTGGCTGAAATATGTCAAAATTAATTACGGTTTGTGGTACGCCACTGCAATATCAAACATATTGCCATTTATGTGGATCCAACATGCACACATGTCACCATTTAAGGGCTTTGCCATAGCTCCACAGAGGTGTAGCACACCATAATTATGTCATTAATGTTAGCAACCAACATTTACAGAAACCTAACCCCATCCTCATTATTACTATTAAGCTATTGATTCAAGATTTAGGGCTATTACGTTTTCTGTTTGCTCATATTGTTTCTTTCAACAGTCTTATTTCTTTCTGTTGTCTCACAGTGTCATAAATACACGCTTTTCAAAAAGACAAATGCTGAATTTGAAATGCATAAATATATAACAGAAATAGTAAAAACAGTATGGTAGTATGCTATTTCCAATTCAGTCACGATCTGCTTTCTCATTCAAGTATATGGAAGAGCTGTGTGTTTGCCAATTTCAAAGTATCCAAAAACATGGTAAATAGTTGTTGCTGGGTCTAGCGATAGTGTTGCCACAATAACAAAATGTACCAGTTATTGAGTGTAACTGCATTCAAATGTGGCTTTTTTCAGTTGACTGTAAGAAAAAACTGGAGCAATTCTAGGGCCCTATGAAATCAGTTTTAATTTTTCTGGATTCCATTTTTTTTAATTTTTGCAGACTCATGCTTCAATTAAATTTTATTAATCAAAAAGCATGTCTAATTAATTGGAATTATGAAACTGACACAATTTAAAAGCAATTTATTAAAAGTATAACGCCTTATGAAATACGTTTTATTTTTTCTCAAATAAAGTTATTATTATTTTTTTTTAAACCAAATTCTTTTAAACCAAATTCTGTTTCTTTCATTTACATTGACATTTTTCTGGTAAATAAATTCTGGTAAAAAAACTTTTCTGGTAAATATTCTTAAAGTAATGTTTTAATAATAGTTGTATTAGTAGTAGTAGTACTATTACTACATTAAATAATATATTATGTGTCACAATTTCTTTAAGTTGAATCATACTTTTATTTTGACGGGTTACTGTGAAGACCTTTAAGTTTCTGTTTGTACCATGAAATACCATGGTAATTTTGGTTTTTCTCATAAGAAATGGTAAAATGCTCATGAACATTCAAAATGCTCACGTGCACTTCAGTGTGTGTGTAGTAAATGAAAGTGTTCATCTGCGCCATTCATTTGACATACAGAAGATGCAGGATTTAAATTTAAATACTTTTTTGTGGCTTAATATTCATATAAGTGTACTGACATACTGACATTTGCTTACGTAAATTCTATTTTTATGACTGGATTCCGCGATTCCATCAGCGTTTTCCACATCACGGAAATCAGAGGATCCTACAATTCTGATCAACAGTCTTGCATAAAATGTTTGTTAGGAAAAAAAAATTGGTATTCTACCCTACAAGTACAGTTTACTGGAAAACATTTTGTTTCATGGAAATTTACTGTTTATTTTTATTAGTGATGTCAAAATAAGCGTGTTAACGCAGGCGTTTATTTTTTTGCAGTTAACGTGTTAAAAATATTTCATGCAATTAATGCAGGGGTGGGGCCATGTTTGGCCACCCCACTCACAACTGCTAAAGAATGACGCTCATTTAGACACGGAACGTATTTACAAGCACATCAAATGGGAGGCTTTTCAGACACACACTCCAACTTCACCTCAGCGCCAGGCGCAAGCGCGGAAATGGTACCAGTGACTGAGAGCCTTAGTAGAACAACAGTGAACTGCGGTCAGATGAGATGTTGTCAGGCCACATGTCAGTAAAAATTAATCTTCCTGTCCTGTCAGCCGTTATACTGTGCTCGAAGCGCGTGCTCTTCAAGTGCACGCACATGTGTCAGCGCACGCTGTATTAGGTTATATTAAAGCACTGTATCAAATTCAAACCCAAATAAATCGATTGACACTACTCATTTTAATGGAATGTTCTGTAAATATTAGTTAACAACAGTCACCAAGGACAGTGGAGATTGGTGTCACCCCTATGATAAAGTCAATTTGGATCTGCTAAATGAATAAACGTAAAAGTAAATGTACTTCAAAGACTAACGTCCTGACTCAAAAGATATTTGACACCAGAGCGTGACAATACATAATGACCATGGTGCTGACTCTAAACTTTCCACCCTATACGCTTTTCACCTTGATGCCTTTGACATCACTAAGCTTCAGTTCTGAATTCATTATTGTCAATTGCTATGTAAAGCCATACATAAGAACATAATTATGGAGCCAAGACTCCAAACCCTGTCTGGATTGCACTAATCCCAACGGTAAGTAAGGTAGGCATCTCTGGATTGGGTGAGATCACGGTAGCAGAGATTGACACACCTGAGAAATTTAACTGTATGAGGGGCTGATTCTGTAGCCTCTGGCAGCGTTCGACTCAGCTATGTCTGCCAGGGATCACTTTACTGGGTAGGCAGTGATGACAGGCTCCCCTGAACTGTTATCACTGTTTGCACTCAGCTATTTGTTGATATGCCAGGAATTCTCTTTTTTTGTGTCTTTTTTCTTCTCTCCCATCACTATTTTTTCTACAGTATGTCAGTGAGGTGCAGAAAGACAGCTGTGATGACAGCAGCACTTCAAATAAAGTGCTGCCTTTAGACCCACACAGTTCTGTTTACCTAACTAATTGTATTCATCGCAAAGGGCATACCTCCCATTTTAAGTGCTCAATAGAAAATCTTTTTCCGACGTGAGGTGTAACCACCAGTGGCATTGACACAATTCTTCTAGTTAACTTTAAAAACTATTAAGGACACTAACTTACCTTCTGATCTCTTGAACTCCTTACGTTGTATGGCTGGTGAGTCCTTTTTGATGCCATTACTCAGTGGGGTGACCAGAATTGGCTCAGGCACTCGCACTTTAGTCTCCACTTTGGAGAAAGAGGCGATCCGCTGTAATATGGACCCCACACTCTCTTTGGCATGGATATCGTCCTGATCGATTTCATTGCTGATCGCCATCTGTCGTGACAGGTGAGGTGAGGCAGGGGCCACCTGGACCACTTGGGGCTTAGAGACAACATTGAACTGTGGAGTCTGGGCTGGAGACAGAGGCAGAGGAGATTCGCTGATGTTGGGTACTGGGATAGCTCCAGGAGGAGTGATGGGCTCTTTCTTTTCAGTGATGTTGTTGTTGTTGTTGTGGGCCATGGGGAGGTCGGTGCTGTCCAGGCTGCTGATGGATGCAGAGGGACTTGCTGAGACTGTGGGACTGCTGGATAATGTGTGGAATCTTGGAGGTGGTTTAGGTGCTCCCGGAGATTCCGTCTGAGACTTGAAAACCAAGTTGTCAAGGTCAAGAGGGAACTTGTTGAGGCGCACCGGATCTTTAGGTCTAGGTGTCTGGCTGTTGAAAGAGGAGTCCCTTGCGAAGGTACTGCTGTTCTGGATGTTATGGGGACTTGTGTTCCACTGCGGACCTGTATTGGTGAATCGTGATCCAGGCGAAATCACTCGTCTCATTCCTGCAGTCTCCATCTGGAGGTCCAAAGAAGGCATGGAGCCATGGCTAACACCCATGGGTTCAGTCGGGATGACCAGAGGACCCTCCAGCTCCGAATGGAACATGTTTCCATGTGAGGAGAACTTCTTCAGGGCAGGGCTGCCTAAACGTTGGGCCTTGAATTCCCCAACACCAACAGGACTCTGGGGAGGGCTTGTGTAGGAGCAGAGTTTTGAAGAGGCCTGGTACTCCAGACTGGAAGAGGAGCTGTGGAGACTGTCGTTGTCACTTCCTGGCCCAGAAGATGAAGTGAAGCCATTTGGGTTGAATTTGTTTTGAAAAGAGGCAGCTCGGTTGATCCCAGTGTTGGCATTGATAGTGGGCTTTCCCATTGTCCCTCGGTTGAAGGAGAGGCTGGACACCATCCTATTTTTCATAACGGGGCTCTGGGCAGGACTGCAGCTGATACTAATCCTGGAGCGATAAGGAGGAGACACTTGGTTCCCTGGACTCCTCACATCATTTGTCTTGTTGAGGATTGCACTCGGGCTGATGGGAGATGTGACAGAAGACGTAGGGGAGAATGTGGGGATCTCATTCACATCATCAATATCAAAGGACCTCTTCAGAGCTGTATAAAGAAAGAAGACACAAACTTGATTAATTGTCAATGTCAGAAGACACTCTTGAAGGCTTAATGAATAATAAAAGAGAAATCCTAAAATGAGGTAGGTTAAATTGTACCTAATAACCAAAGGGCAAATTTCAGTTCCAGAAACACTAGGCTATAATTTTTCAGGTAATACATTTCCAAATTGGTGATAATACTGATAATACATCAAAGTTTTGGACTTCTTTCATGATAGAAATCATAAATCAGCTACGACAGTCATTTCCTGTTTTTGATTTAAAGAGGCACTAAAACCTTAAAAGGATACACTTCACGGTGAGGGCAGCCTGGAGCTCTCTCTGAATGGACGCCTGTCAGACAGATTTTGAAGGGCCAAGCCATAATTACAATGGTGTCTGTGCAATCTTGCTTTGAGGGTGATATAACAACTGTGAACAGATATGCTTTATTCTAGCACCCAGGTTAGGTTTCAAAAGTCGTTATGAGACTGGAAAACATTTTCACACAGCACAAATATCCGGTAATGATCTTTCATACAAAAGAGACAATAATTCACTAATACTGAGATTATTATAAATATGCTTAGTCTAGATAATTTAACATACGTGACCCTGGACTACAAAGCCAGTCATAAGGGTACATTTTTTGAAATTGAGATTTATAAATCATCTGAAAGATGAATAAATAAGCTTTCCATTTAGGTATGATTTGTTAGGATAGGGCAATATTTAGCCGAGATACAGCTATTTGAAAACCTGGAATCTGAGGGTACAAAATATCTAAACATTGAGAACGCCTTTAAAGTTGCCCAAATGAAGTTCTTAGCAATGCATATTACTAATCAAAAGTTAAGTTTTGATATATTTACGGTAGGAAATTTACAAAATATCTTAATGGAACACGATCTTTACTTAATATCCTAATGATTTTTGGCATAAAAGAAAAATCAATCATTTTGACCCATATAATGCATTTTTGGTTATTGCTACAAATGTGACCTATGACTGATTTTGTGGTCCAGTGTCACATGGTTAATTTGAGATATGATCATAAAAAAAATGCTAGTGTTATTTTTGCTCCTAATGTAAATGTTTTTCTTTAATATTTTGATTTTTTTTTTTTTTAACCAGAAAACAAGACAAAGCATACTGATTATGAATTATGAATATGAAAACAGAGGACTTAAAATACCAGCTGCATCAAAATCCACACAGACTGTGAAGTAAAAATTTTTCATGTCACTCCCAGTGTTGGGAAGGTTACTTTGGAAACGTAACAGGTTACAGATTGTTACCCTATATAAAATGTAATAAGGAGTGTAACAATTTCAATTGCTTTATTAAAGTAATCTAACTCATTACATTTGATTACTTTTCTAATTTTAAGAGTTTATTTGCAAAAACCGATAAATGCCATTTTCAAAAAAAAAAAAAAAAAAAGAACTGAGTGCCGTGCATTATTCTCCACATATAGCGCGATCTGAGCCTTAAACACATTTTGTCAAAACAGCTGGTATTATCCACTTTCAAGGCATCGTAATTTCACCTTTTACTGCAGAAGCCGACAAGCGCCCTTGTTGTTTGTGAACAGAAACCGATAAGCCCATTTTAGCGAATCAGCGTGCTGTATTCAGGTCAGGTGACAATGCTGCCAGTCATTTTGAAAAAGATGCGCTAGATGAGAGGAATTTCGTCAAAGCTGACTAAAAATGATCGAGGATGGATAATTTTGATGAACTTGATGAACCCGTGATATCTTCTTCAGGGCGTAACAGAAAAAGCTGAAACTTTTTCACGGAACCTTGCAAAAGCAGCACATTACAGTGGTGAGGGAAAACTGCGTGTAATCACAGCAGTACAGTCTATGATCACAACCATAGATATGTATATATATCTATGACAACAACAACGTTTGTCAAGCATCTAAATTGTCAGCTGATGAAATTACAAAGATAAAACAAGTGTTTTTTTAAACTCTAAAACATGAAATGTGTAGTTATCTGCTTTTGATATAAAACAAACTTATGTTTATATAAAGAGTTCAGATGCAAAAGCCTCTAAATCCATCTGACGTATTTCTTTAAAATGAGTATTTCTTTCTGGCTACTTTGTATAGGTTTCTATGTAAGTACTGGTACTTCTGATTGGGCTAAGGCTGGAATTTAGCAAGTTTGAAGTAAAAGTATTTGATAGACATCATTATCTCACTTTTGACCGAGATGGCTTTTAGCTGGTTTTGCATCTGAACTCTGCATATATATATATATATATATATATATATATATATATATGTAAACATACTTTCAATTAATTTTATAACATTGGTGTCTCATATTTTAAATTTTAAAGCAGTCAATAAAATTTTTGAAAAAAATCAATCAACTCTGTATGTGTCCGTATGTGTGTGAAATTATTCAGATGTAATCCCCCCTTTGTAATCGTTAACATTTTCATCTGTAACTGTAATTAAATTACAAATTTTTTCTCAGTAAGTATAACAGATTACAGTTACATTTATTTTGTACTTAAATTACGGAATTCCATTACATGCAACTGGTTACTCGCCAACACTGGTCACCACTACATCAACTTTAAAGGCATAATGACATTTGCTGTCAATTAAAAACATGTGCTAAGGAAATGTACAATAAGACAGTGGAAACAGTCTCTTGTGGGGCTGAACGGTAAGTCTACACCTGGAGCATGTAAATTGTGGTGACACTGTATAATCCCCTCATTCTCAGAAGCAGCAACACAAAGCCGAAGGCAAACAGTGCTTTCCGACCTTTTCCCTTTGTGAGAGGCAGTGGCTTTTCCTCTAGCACAAAGGACCGATTCAAAGACACAGTGTCAGGGGCTGAAGGCTTGGATTACAACAGTCCTTCACCGTGACTGAGAATTCCAGTGGCGAACAGTACAAATGTCCTAACAGCTCAGCGGCAGACCCAATTAGAAGTGGCAGCTTGAGCATTTCATGTAGACACCATTGCGCCATGTGATGACAATTGGATGACGCCATGCAGTTGCGGACTATCAAGGCTCACGTGCCATCTTTGGCATATCACAAACCCAGGCACCATTACAGAATGTCAGAGGCAAATCCTGAGATTTTCAACCCTCTTCAGGTGATGCCTTGTGTAAACAAGCAGATATCAGTGTGAAGCTATGATAGCATCTCACCCAGCAGCTCTGATTTTATCTCCGCCCGGCAGGGGGCAGGGCTGGAGCCAGGGCCGCCTGTCTTCCCGTAGGGTATGCTACCAATTAGAGTCATGAAGACCACAGGCACTAAATGAAATCACATTTCACGCAGGAACAGCCCACTCTTTTACAGTGAGGAGACCACAGACCCTTTGTTTTAGCTCAGCCATCATCATCCACACAGCTGTGAAAGTTTAGGCCTAATCGAATTCCAGCAGCAAGTCCCTTGGTAAGGCCGTCTGTGCATTGCTGCTACAAGCAATGTCACTCTCTGCAGCGCCCCAGAAGGCATTTAATACAAGAAGAACACCATTAGGGTGCCATTTGATTCAATGGAGGAGAGGTTAAAGTTGCCGTGTGTACTCTCACAATGGCACTCAGCGTGATGGAGAAGTGCACTTTGGCAAAGAAGTACGCACCACTTTAGCTGACTACAGTTTCGGAAAAGACACGGAGCAAAGGAGGGACAGCAAACCGAGTGGCACAGTCGAACAGCTTTTTTTACGGTGCAGCACATGCAAGTGTAAACTTGTACTCCCCTTTGACTGAGATAAAAAGGGGCCGGTATCAGGTAATTACTGGCACCCTGTCAAACGCTCAGGAAATAATTACGCTGGCAGCCGAGCGCACCATCTCTATGCTGTTCAATATTCTTTCTCACAGCTTTGCTGCAGTTTAATCCTCTCTGTTAACACATGGAGCAGCACAATGCCTGCACAATCTGATAAAAGAGAGGAACCTGAGAAGCTCCTTCTTCGCCCTGCTCTCTTTTTCCAAACGACTGAGTCTCGATGCTGTTTGCTGAGTGTTATGGCTGTTTGGGAAATGGGAGAGATGTCAATGCCTCCTGTGATGATTATACGCTTCCTGTCAAATCATTTGTGGACATTCCTTCATTAAGGACATTTGGGGTTTTTGTAATTTCCTGTTAACCAGGTTCAATGCAACTTGGGACTGTTTGACCCTTGGGGAAATAGCTGATGCACTCAATGGCTAAATAAACATAGATTTCCGAATGGTTTCTGAATCTGAATCATTCAGGAATTAAAGTTATCGTTTCAAATTTACATTTCTTATCTCTGTGAAACAGAAAAGAACATTTCAACAGCTTTTATCCACACAGAGTGAGGTTCATAACATTATTGCACCCCACTGATGGACAATGTCATGTTTGGTACGATGAGGCTGAATAAATGATGACAGAATTTTCATTTTTAATAGAATAAATAAATAAAATATAATTTATTCCTGTGATCAAAGCTAAATTTTCAGCATCATTACTCCAGTCTTCATTGTCACATGATCCTTCAGAAATCCTTCTAATATGCTGATTTGCTGTTCAAGATACATGTTTATTAGTATTGTGACCAATATTTAAACAGTTGATTACATTTTTAGGGATTCTTTGATGAACAGAAGGATCCAAAGATCCGCATTTATCTGAAAAAAAAAGTTTGTAATATTATACACTATTCCATTAAAACGCTTGGAGTCAGTATTGTGATGATAAAGACATTTATGTTACAGAAGACTTCTATTTCATATAAATGCTGTTCTTCTGAACTTTCTATTCATCAAAGAAACCTGAAAAAGATCTACTCAACTGTTTTCAACGTAATAATAATAATTCATAATAATTCATGTTTTTTGAGTATTAGAATGCGTTCTGAAGGATCATGTGACTGGAGCAATGATGCTAAAAATCAGCTTTGAAATCTAAATTACATTTTACATTTACAATAGAAAAGAGTTATTTTAAATAGTAAAAATATTTCAAAATTTTACTGTTTTTGCTGTACTTTGGATCAAATAAATGCAGACCTGGTGAGCAGAAGAGGCTTCTTTAAAAAAAATCTTACTGTTTTGTCAGACAAACTTTTGAGTGTATATGTGACCCGTTCTAAAGGAGGCCACATTCAGAAAAACAAAAGAGATTTTCCTTATGCGTACTGTGCGTTCACATAGATTCAAGATCATGCAGTTCATTGTTTACGACACTAGCTGCCATGCTACTTTGGACCTAAGGTTTATGGTGAGGGGCTGCAAGGCAAACAGAGAAAGGCCTGGGGATGATTGCAGAGGGGGTCGTCAAAGAGACAGGTGGGGGAGGTCAAGGGGAGACCATACAGTCACTGATGCATGTATATTATCTATCCATGACATTTCTGTTAAACACATACAGATCATATGCTTATAATCAGCAACGATTCCAGTGTAAATTTCCCTCATCTGATAGTCCTGAGAGGGAAAGTTTAAGAGATGCACCTATAGGGAGAGTAAATTGTTGGCCAGGCAGATGGGGGTATTGGGGGGGCAAGTTTGGGCCTGTTGTGGTTTTCCATCCCCCACCATCGCATTCCTCACAGGTATTCCCAGACGACCCCTTGAAACACCACCCTAAGCACATAGCTCAGACGTTGCTCGGACCACCTCTGCTAAGGCACATCTGGAAGCTGAATTCCGAGCTGCCATTTTCAGCATTGCAGCGATGCGAATAAGGCACTGCATTCACACCCCCCGGGGGCCATGAAAAACTTTCACACAGTTAGAGATACTCTCTGTTACGCCTTTTGACTTGAATTTAGCTCCTTCATCATCCTGATCCAGGATAACATGTGCTATTCAACACCAGTTTGCTTTCATTACCATTTCAGATTTGGTATCTAACGTTCCAAATGGGAAAGAAGATTAAAACAAGCATGAAAAAAAGTTGTGGCTGATAATGGCATTCAATGGGCTTCAGTCCACATACACTCAATATGTGGTATCAACTGTCAGGCAATTACATAGAAACATGCCTGAGCTACTTTGTGCTCTTCAGGATTCATGTGTCTTTCTAATTGTATCTTGGCAGGTTTTTGTAGAATCTGATCTAAGAGAAACATCTCAGAAACTACCTTTTCTAAATACCGATCAAAGAGTAAACAAATGTTGAATGAAGTTAGACCATCTTGTACAGATGCCTAGTTTCGGGTGGACCTGTTTTTAGAAATGATAATCAAACTGAGGTTGAGCTGAGATAGAAATAATGCATAAACTTACTGTTTAATACTAACCTTCCCTTGCCTCCATAAACTACCATGTACACCCCAATAATGCAGAAAGATGAAGAAATGAAGAAGTTATAATTAGTGTTCTGTAAGTTTGCCACACGACAAATTTATAAGGTATGTGCACATAGTTGTTGAGATACAGTCAAAAAAAAAAAAAAGAAAGAAAGAGACATTATATTTTTGCAAATTGACCCACATTTGGTTCTAGCACTGAACGTGTACAATTTAACAATTTACGCCTGGAGCCATTTTGAAATTTCAACATCTCTGGAACCGAAACATGTAGGGCCTTAAAAATTAAGATGCCAAAAGGATAGTTTGTTAAAACCCAATATCTAAAAGGGCATTAAGATATCTTTAATACCTCTTGAGTTACAGGCATGCAAACTTTGGAGTAAAAACTTGAAAAGTGCTGTTTCCCCATTTTTGAATGATCACAATTGGCACATAATGCAACAAAAATTGCTGAAGTCAACAGATTTGACTAACAGACCTACCAATCTCTTTATAAATATAACATCATGATGCTGCCATCTTTCTTAAGTCATTTTTAACCCCATGTAATTTAGCTCTAAATCTCAGGTGAAAACTGCCATTTTGACCCCCCCTCTACAAAATAGTGGATTACTCAGTAAATATTCATCCATAACGTTTAATATTTTGGCTTTCATCACTATACATGTCCATCTTCAGAAAATAATATTACCAAAATCAAATATTTGAGCCGAGGAAGTTTCTGATTTGGTTGATTTGACATGGAATGACCCCTTATTTTGTCTAGTAACTTAGTAACACATGTTAAGTTTGAACAGCCACAATTTGGACAACTATTTTGTGAAACAGTATTTGCTGAAACATAAAAAAACAGATAACATCTCTGAAAAACATTAGGTCAAGTAGTGAGTCTTTCCATAAATGGCACATTTCTAGAGTTCAAGGTCTAAAGTTTCTAAAGTTCAAGGTCAATTTGTGTGTCGTGTTGACTGACAAAAATTCATAACTTAACTTGGCAGTCTAATTTTTTTCCCTTCCTAGTAGTGTTCACAGTACACAGATATTTCATACAGACCTTTAAGCCTCCCTTATCCCACAAGGCTTTACCAGGGGCCCTATATCTCCTCAATCTTTACTCTATGACTCCCATAATGCTGTGAGGAATGTACTGTATAGGCTGAAAAAGCAATGGAAACCATCGTTTTTTGGTTTAATGTAGACTTTAGTGAATCAGTACCACGAATCAAGCACACATCAAAATGTAGCCTCAAGACACAGCATATGCCATCTCTAATGGGCCAGTCTCAAATTCCACAACAGGAAGTTTGAGGCTGGTTCTTTTTTGGACATATTTTGCCTTTCCCTCATTTCCACACATTCACATTTACAGGAAATGCATCCGTCATCACCCGCTGAACAGCCATCTCCGTGCATCACAAAAGTTCATGCCTACAATTAAACTTCTACTGATAAGACATGGATGAGTGCTTTTCACAGTCACTCGACCACAAACGGCCATATAAAAGAGCCAAGGATCTCACTATACGTCCCACAGCATTCCAAGAGGCGTTTTCCTCAGAATGAACAGCGGTTCTGTCTATCTTCACTCAAGCACATGGAGGCACACTGATCTCTTGTTCGGAAACGACCCTATTGGCTGGTTTGAGGTGAAACTGAAAGAATGTAATGTCTCTCTTGTGGCATCTTCTACTAGGAATCACATGGCCTGGGTATTAACACTACGTCTTTCAACACATACATACTCAAAGTGATATGGACGCCGATGATCCCGTCTTCTAGTTAAATCTAATTTCGCTCATCTCTAATCATGGTACTTTTTAAGAGCTTAATAAATTAGGGGTAACTGACAGAAATCAAGGCATGTCGAGTGATTTTGTTTAACGGATTGGCAAAACGTTCAGCTCTAGAAGGAACACACCCAGTGAACATATTTGTTTACTGCTTAGCAAGAGACACCTCAATCTTCCCTGTCATCATGTGTAATTGCCACAGTCTTGTTAAAAATGAGTTTTTGCTGAAACATCTACCAGACAAACCTCTTCACAACATTACCGAGGCAGCAAAAAGTGCTTCCTCAGACAGTACTTAGCCAACAACTGTTTCCACGTAGCACACAAATATAATAATAGATGGTGCTTTATTCGGAGCGCTTGAACTAATTTGTTTTTCCTCTTCACATCAGCACCTGTCTAAACACTGAGAGAAACTATTGTTCTCCATTCCCTGCTGTGTCCGTCCATGACGGATCTATTGGAAAGGGTGCCTCTCTTCCTCAGAAATGTGTGTCAGATTTAATAGTGGACACGGCTGTGGTGAACTGAAGATGGTTCTTGACGCTCTGCAGTGTAAAGAAAGGTTTGGGCGCATGCTAAGATAATTACAGCAGCACACCAGTGGAATGTTAACACCATGAAACCGCACAACTTTCACTACATTAACTTTGTACAACTTTTGGAAGTTCTACAGAATAGATAGATAGATAGATAGATAGATAGATAGATAGATAGATAGATAGATAGATAGACAGATAGATAGATGGATAGATGGACAGATAGATAGACCACAGCTGCATCTCCTTTTGCAGTAATACCAAAAATACACTTGAATTAGGCCATGTTGTTTTATGAAAATAGATTTTGCATAAATAATAGACTTAATAGGACCACTTAAACATGCTCTATGACCTAACACTTAAGACTAACCAACCTAGTCAAATCAGTCTTGCCTTTCCAGTCTTCCATGTGCTTAGGGTCTGTATGGACAATGGATGTCTACACTTTAAGTCTTCACAAAGTATTGCTTTTCTATTAACATTATAATAAAACAATTAAAAAGAAACTTTCATAGACGTCCATGATCAAAAACTGCATGTCAAAACAGACTAAAAGAGACTTTTAAAAAGTTTTAAAGGAAAGAAATCCACATCCTAATTATTATTAATTTATCGACGCAGATATACACATCCGCATTTTTTATTTTATTTTATTTTACATACACATTGTGAAAAGTTTTAAATAGTAAATAATTTTACTTGCAAAGTGTCTCATATCTTCTAAAAATTAATTATTAAATTGAATGAAAGCGCGCACTTACCCTCAAAATCAGACAATATCCCCTCCAGATGGTCATTGACTGAGATATCTGACATCCTGACTTCAGTCCAGGGAAAACTTCCAGCCTCAGTGGCACGCAATCACAAGAAATAAACTTTGCGAAAACAACACAAAACCTCTTAAACGATTTTCAAGCCGGGCAAAGTTTATCCGACGATTGTGATGCAACAAAAAAAGTTGCGATTTTGGTGGGAGTCGTTTTTCATCTGAGAGCGCAGAACAGAACGTCAGATTCAATAGAGACCCAAAAGCAGACAATCCATCTGATAAACCTCCTCCTCCCTGTGAGTCCTGCCCCCTCACGAACAGAGTGGTGGGTAAAGTGACTCCCCACCCTTCACCCCACCCTGCGGCTACACCTGGAAAAGGCAAGTCTGTCCCCCTTCGTTAGCTACTTCTGTTTGTTTGTGTGCGGAACGTGCGTGTCCCCTGTGTGGATGACTCTTTGTCCTTATCTCACGAGAGATGAGGGAGGGATTGCGTCTAAGTGGATTTCTTGAGAAGCCGATTATTTATCAATGAAACACTTTGTATGTGGAGCAGCAGGGCTTTAAGATTTGTAATTGACTCATGCGGACCGAACGACACCGATCAGCACCATATATAAGGGACACCAGGGCTTGTTGTTGCATGGTTTACTTAAGTAAATTGAGAAAATTAGGTTGACGTTGGCCAACGGCGGGTCATACTGCCACAATGGCATTCAACATTCAACTGCACATTTAATGGCGCAATTACAAAAAAAATCATGAAACGACAAAATTGCAAAGATAACATACTCAAATATAAAGCCAGTGCTTTAGCCAAACAATACTGCAATGAATTCTGAATTTATAACATTTAATAAACCTCTGACATGTGATGGCCTGCCCCCAAACATAGTTCAGCTTCTTAGGCTAACAGCTACTTTAATTATGTTGTTGATTCTTGTACCTACATTTTTACTTCCAGATAAAACACGTTTGTAATTGTTATTGAGCCTTTTTTATTGGCCTTTTTTTTTTTTTTTAGATAGATACATAAATAGACAATTTTTAACCTCTAGATGTAGATGTTTTCCTGCTAAAAGAAGGTTATAATAATTATGTTTATTAAATTACATCAGTGTTTTTAATCATTTTGCATTTATTCAAAAATAATAACTCAAGGCAGTAACAGTTTAAACAACATTTTATTTAAACAATTATAACCTATATTTTATTCATGAACTAATGTTCAGCTGTTCCTTTTCATAATAAACTTATTTTTGGATCATCAGTCATCAGTGCTCGGTAAACACTGTCAGAGACATGGAGGCGTACTTTAATTTCAACAAGCTGATTGTTCACAAAAAAATAAAAACACGCACGCACAGATCATGTTTTCAGTCCATTTGAAGTTTTATTTTGACTTGACAAAATGGTTACATCTAAGTGTGTGAGTTGCTTACTTTTTTTGTTTATTAATTTCCCAATAACACCATATTGTTAATTGTCGGTGTATTCCAAACAGGATATATCGCTCTCCGAAGGGCACTTCGGAGTGAAAACAACAAAATAGGCTCACTGGAAATATGTACATCTATATACATTTCTGCAAAACTGAAATAAGGTACATATCTGTACCAATCACTGCAGTTTCCAGTTGAAATGAACACTAGAGGCAGTAAAACTCAGACAACTTTTATTCCTTTTCACACAAAGTATGATTTACACACAGTGTAATTACTTGCAGAATATTATATTCCCTATTCCCAGTATGGCTTCAAAACAATTTTAGCATCCTGCACAATTTGAAAACTGCTACTTTTGAGTGTTGTCATCACATATACAGCTTCATATGCATCACTTTTCTAATTCAGTTTGTTTGCTCTATACAGCTATAGAGTATAGTTGAAACTATACAGTTTGACAAAGCTCAGATCCGCATAAGAAAGTTAAAACAGCATGGCTGCATCAAGAATCACTTTTGCAATTGTTAACATTATGGGGTATGTTTAGGGTTGGGTTTGGTGTAGGGGATATTTCCAACACGACATTAACCCAGATATCTGAATTCTGAACACTTGAAATATGTATCTCAAGCAGGACACTGGACATTTCACCTCGAAACTGACGTGAAACGTGCAGTAAGGTATGTAACTACAGTGTTGCAGAAATGTATGTAGAGGCACGTACTTCCAATGTACTGCCTGGGTTGAAAACAATCATGGAGGCCATATAGAAGGGTCGTTTCAAACCAAAGTGCTCAAAACAGGCCACTTCAAAGGGCCCTTTGGAATGAAGGATTTCGAAAGGTACAACTGATGGACACTTTGGACCCCATGATTCTTTGCACAGATTCATATATATATATATATATATATATATATATATGAAGAGATCAGATGCAAAACCAGCTAAAAGCCATCTCGGTCAAAAATGAGATAATGATACTAAGTGAATGCTCCTGACACATAGTATACGTCCATCAAATACTCTTACTTCAAACTTGCTAAATTTCAGCCTCAGCCCAATCAGAAGTACCAGTACTTACATAGAAATCTATACAAAGTAGCCAGAAAGAAATGCTCATTTTAAAGAAATACGTCAGATGAATTTAGAGGCTTTTGCATCTGAACTCTTCATATATATACATAATGTGTGTCATGCTGCATTTATTTGATCAAAAATACAGTAAAAAGAGTTTAAATATATTAATATAAGTTTAAAAGAACACCATTTTTGTAACAATGTCAAACAAAGTATTTACTGTCACTTTTAATCAATTTAATGTGTCTAAATATAAAAGAAAAAGAATTTTATTTTATTTTATTTTATTTTATTTTAACTGTGTATGTGTGTGTCTGTATATTTTGTATTTGCTTTTGTGAATGCAAGTTGTGACTGGTCAAGGTAGGTTTTGCTTTGAAAAAGGGTAAGTTAGGGACTTACCTGTCCTTGATTAACACTTGAATTGACCCCTCTCCAAGAAGCTCATTGCTTGTTTGTAGTGAAGAGCAAGTGAAATGCTTGTTTTGCACTTCTCAGATGGATATTTTCTGCATTGCATGCTTATTCCTACTGTACATATATACTGTTGGGAAAATGAAAAGAAAACCTCGTATAATATTGTGTTTGTCGGCCTGAATAAAAAAGCGATTTCTAGCAATGCAATTACGCTCAACTGTAGCAGTATAACAATAAGTCTCAGATCAGAAAACTGCTTCAGAAGGTTTAATCCATTGTGGAGCGGCGTCCCTCATTTGAGGGATAACAGAGTTTCCTTTCATCTTTCACGGCCCACTTTGATTCTGGTGCTTATTTTCAAGAGATAGGGGTATTTATTTATATCAGAAACAGGAAATGTGGCAATTAAAAGTGGAAGGAGACTGAGAGTGGCCATGTGACTGAGTTCCCAGACTCCACATTTGAGCGTCCATGCGGAGGAGCCAGACAGTGATCCTCAGTGGCCCTCATTAGCCATATGAGTGTGGTGTGCTAGGGATTAATGTCACGTAGCCTTTAATACTCAGACAAGTTCTGACTGTAGACGAAGAGTAGAGAAGTGAGTCCTTGACCGCGCCGCTAACCACCTCTGCCAAATTACATGGGTGTCCGAAGAACAACAATTTCTGGAAGTTGAAAAGTGCAAATCTATGTATTCGCGAACTGAGCAGAAATGAAAGGAAGGGAAGGGATTAGATTGTGTGATGTTTGTATTGTCAGCTATTCTCCAACATGTCTAAAGAGCACTCAAGTGGTAACGGATTTGTGAAGGTAAAAATAGATTGGGTTTTTGTCAGAGATATCCGTTCCACCATAGTAAAAACTTGATTTCAAGCGTATTTAATTATTGTGCTCTCTGAACTAGGCTCTGATGTCAAAATATTTTTTCCTGGTGCTTTTTGGTTCGGTGTAAATGTGACAATTTCCCTAAAAACTTTAAACAAAAGATCTTCGCAACTTTTAAACAAATTACCATTAATGGGATATGTGTTTATGCGATATATATTAAACCTTTTAAAGCAGCCTTTTTTGCATACATCCAAGGTAAACAGTAAATGTCAGAGAACTAGCAAACACAGCTGCTGCAGCAGTAAATTACTCATAAACTCTCTCAATTTCCTGCACGCCGCAATTGACTGAAATGCTTCTCAAAACATTTGGAGAGCATTTAATCCTAGCTCAGAGTTACTTTCCCACACCAAATAAATAAGCTGGAGGCTCCCAAGCATTGTTTCAAAGGTCATGGCCAATGTTTTATGATATTATGTATGTCAATGTTAATCTACATGATTTATGTACTTAAAAAATCATTAAAGTTTATTTTGGTATGGATATGTGACCAATGCAACATAAATTGTCATGGAATGCAAGGAAAATAAATCTATATGTTTAGTCTTACACTACTTTTCAAAACTTTGGGGTCAGTAAGATTTTTACGCTCAACAAGGCTGCACTTATTTGACTAAAAATACAGTAAAAACAGTAATATTGTGAAATATTTTTTACAATTTTCTTATTAAATATATTTCAAAATGTAATTAATTTCTGTGATGGCAAAGCAGCCATTTCTTCAGTCTTCAGTGTCACTTGATCCTTCAGAAATCACTCTAATATGCTAATTTGTTCAAGAATCAGTTTTATTATTATCAGTGTAGAAAACAGTTGTGCTGCTTAATGTTTTTGAGTCATTCCGAATCAAATCAACCCAATTTCAGAAACTTCCCTGGCTCAGATTTTTGATTTTGTTCATTTTTTCTGAAGATAAACATGTATAGTGATGAAAGCCAAAATATTAAGTGTCATGGATGAATATTTACTGAGTAATCCACTATTTTGTAGAGGTGGGTCAAATTGGC
>JAHKKF010514023.1:4568-16453 GCA_019740295.1 Labeo calbasu | reverse complement strand
TGTTGAATAAAATTATTTTTGCTTTCTTTGTGCACAAAAAGTATTCTCATAGCTTTGATTGAATTACGATTTAATGACTGATGTCACATGGACAGTGATGGGAATAACGGCGTTATTTTTTTCAGTAACGAGTAATCAAACAGATTACTTTTTCCCCTGTTACAACGCCATTACCGTTACTGACAATAAAATGTGTCGTTACTATAATTTAATACAATATTATTATAATTTTATTTTTCAGTTCATCTGAATATATGCGCAGTGTACCTGTATTTGACAAACCATAAACTCTAGTGTGAAGGCATACTAGCTGTCGCTTCTCACACATGCACAAAGAATGATACAGAGCAAGAGAGTCTTATAACCATGCAGAATTGATGTGCTACATGTAAACGATATTCTTGGCTGTATTTTCCTGTCAAAACAAAGTTCCTTTGGATTTATTCAGCTTTTAAGAACTGACGGTACCTCCAGTAGTAGGTGGAACTAATGGGCAAATGGCAGTCTCATTGGCTGGTGCTCACCTTTTATCACCCGTTTTGATTTCAGCAAATCAGTTTGAGCGAACACAGACGGCGTGATTAATATTCATGAACCCAGCAGCTTAATAATCCTTAGTGCGTTTTATATTAATGGTGGTAGAATTTGTTGTAGTTTTGTTATCTTTTCAGTATTATGTTTAGTTTTTTCCCCCTTTTATTATAGAAACACTAAATTACAAACAATATCTTAAGCACCAACACCAGTCCTAAATTAAACAAGACAAATATGTATTCATACATGGTAACTCTAAAGTTCTAATTACTAAAGTTTAATACTAAATTATCATAATGTCATATTATAATGCTTGGCTGACTGATGCGAAGTGTACATTCAGATATTTTAAAAAACTTTGCCAATAAGCTTTATAATTCTGGTGAGTTAACTAAAAATTTCATTAATTTCATTTAAATTTTATTCATTTAACATACTTAATTTTGGGGGCATCCAAGTCATTTGACATATTTCACAATAGTTACTTTCCTTGATAATTAGTTACTTTTATAATGATGTAACTCAGTTACTATTTGTGAGAAGTAACTAGTAACTATAACTAATTACTTTTTTAAAGTAACATGCCCCACACTGCACATGGACAATTTTAACAATGTCCTTTACGATCTTTCTGGGCCTTGAACATGTCAGTTGCATTGATGTCTATTCAGGGTCAGAAAGCTCTCAGATTTCACCAAAAATATCTTAATTTGTGTTCTGAATATGAACAAAGGTCTTACGGGTTTGGAATGACATGAGGGTGAGTAGTTAATGACAGAATTTACATTTTTAGGTGAACTATACCTTTAATAATATTTCCCAATATTCCTGTTTTTTAACCCAATAAATGCTGCCTTGTTGAGCATAAGAGACTTCTTTCATAAACATTAAAAAAGGCTTACCGACCCCAAACTGTTGAATGGTTGTACATGTTAAAACCATTTTAGTCATTAAAAAAAATTTAAATGGCCATACTTAAAACATCCAGGGGAGGGCAGTAAGTGAAAGAAAAATTTCATTATGTTTAATGTCATTTAAATAGTTATCTTATGTGGCTTCAGTACACCCAGTATTATATAATAATATTTATGATCAACCTTGGGATTTTGACTAATATATGGTTCTCTTTTTTTTTTTTTTTTAAGATGGGAGTGGTATAGAAGCTATGAACACTGAATATGAGCAGCATGAAAAGGTATGAGCAGCTTTTTCATCCATTCTGATGTTTTATGATCTTATATCAGAAATTGTAACAAGGAAAGTGTTATTGATTGTCACTGAGTCTGTGCTGTCTGTTGTAGCTTGAGGGTGACAGCATCTTGGGAGAGGGAGAGCGTGTGAAGAATGAGGAGAAAGAAGAGAGTGAAGGAGAGAGGGGAGAGGAGAGCACAGCAGGTCAGAGATCACAGATGCTCTGCATATTAAATCCCTTTGCATTGATTCACCTTGATTTAACACATTGCTGCTATAATGATAAATATTTATTCTTAGTTGCACTCGAATGTCGTGTGACAGCACAGGTACACCAAAGCTGTTTTTGCTTTTTTTTTTTGCAATGCTTTTTTTGGTTTTGATTCTTTGATAACGTTCAAACAAAACAGTTATTTGAAATAGAAATCAATCTATATGTCACTTTCTAATCAATTTAATGCATTTTTGCTGAATAAGGTTTTCAAAAAAATCTTACTGACCACAAATCTTTTGTTTCTCACTCACTATTTTCTAGACAAGTAGTGAAAACACGAGTATGAGTCATGTAATCCCTACTGTATTTCTTCATCTTTCAACCTCTTTGTTTATCTATCCAGAGGAGAGTTTTGACATGAGCCTTACCCAAGGGGACGGGGAGGAGATGAAGAGGAGGGTGGAGCTTGAGCTGGTGGAGGGAAACATCACCACAGCTGCTGCTGCAGCACTGGCCTCTGCAGCTACCAAAGCAAAGGTGGATGTCAAACCTCTTTCCTTGCAACTGCTTCCATGACCATTAATAGTGACAAAAAAGCCATTCATCTGAACTCACTCCTCTCTTTCTTCCTCTTCTGTCCCTCTAGCACTTGGCTGCAGTAGAAGAGAGGAAAATCAAATCTCTAGTGGCTCTGCTGGTTGAGACTCAGATGAAAAAGTTGGAGATCAAACTGAGACACTTTGAAGAGCTGGAGACCATTATGGATCGAGAAAAAGAGGCTGTGAGTTAAAGTGCCTTGTTCAAACAAGATCTGGCCTCTCTACAAGGCTCCAAGAAACTTTTGAGAGCATATTCAATTTTTCTTCAATGCAAGAATGTTTTACAACCTGCATCTTAAAGGAGAAGTTAACTTTCGGAACAAAAATGTACAGATAATTTACTCCCCCCTTGTCATCCAAGATGTTCATGTCTTTCTTTCTTCAAAGATAAGAAATTATGTTTCTTGAGGAAAGCATTCCAGAATTTTTCTCCATATAGTGAACTTAAATGGTGCCGCCAAGTTTGAACTTCCAAAATGCTGGTAAATGCAGCTTCAAATGGCTTTAAATGATCCCAGCCGAGGAGAAGGGTGTTATCTAGCGAAACGATCTGTCATTTTTTTTTTTTTTTTTTTTTTTAAACGAATGAACAATTTTTACACTTTTTAACCTCAAACGCTAATTTGTCTCGTCTCTGTGATGCACATTGTCAATTTGTTTTGAAAATGACTGATCGTTTTGCTAGATAAGACCCTTCTTCCTCGGCTGGGATTGTTTAGAGCCATTTGCAGCTGCATTTAAACTGCATTTTGGAAGTTTAAACTTGGGGGCACCATTTAAGTCCACTATATGGAGATAATTTCTAAAATGTTTTCCTCAGAAAACATAATTTCTTATAGACTGAAAAAAGAAAGACCCGAACATCTTGGATGACAAGGGGGTGAGTAAATTATCTATAAGTTTTTGTTCTGGAAGTGAACTTTTCCTTTAAAGGGATAGTTCACACCCAAAAATGAAAATTCTGTCATTAATTACTCACCCTCATGTCGTTCCTTAGTTCATCTTCAAAACACAAATTAAGATGTTTTTGATGAAATTCAAGAGCTTTCTGACCTCGCGTAGACAGCAACGGAACTGAAACTGAACAGTTTTATGGCCCAGAAAGGTAGTAAGGACATTGAATAAAATAGTCCATGTGACATCAGTGGTTCAACCTTAAATTTTCTGAAGCTACGAGAGTACTTTTTTTCCACAAACAAAAATAACTATTTTATTCAACAGTTTCTTCTCTTCCGTGTTAGTCTTTGGTAATGATTTCATCAAAAATATCTTAATTTGTGTTCTGAAGATGAACGAAGGTCCTACGGATTTTGCACGATATGAGGGTGAGTAATTAATGACAATTTTCATTTTTTGGAGAACTAACCCTTTAACTGCCATTGATATATTTTCCGAAAATTATTTGTACTGAATAATACATTTTCATAATATCTTAAAAGGGATAGTTCACCTAAAAATGAAAATCTGTTATGTTCTTCCAAACGTGTATGGCTTCATTTTGTCTTTTTTATTGAAACAGAGAAAGATCTTGCTGACGGCTAACTGCAATTTTAATATACATACTTGAACTACATTTGATATCTGTCTGTTTTAGCTGGAGCAGCAGAGACAGCAGTTATTGTCAGAGAGGCAGAACTTCCATCTGGAGCAGGTGAAATATGCTGAGATGAAGGCACGACAGAATGTGGAACAGCAACAACAACCGGTAGCCACACAGAGCAGCAGTAGTACAGCATTCAACCCTCTTCACCACGGTACACTCTCCTACACATCACACTCAACCCTTTTGTCTCATGCACACTCATTTACTTACTAATTGCATGGTTTTTGCATCCCACTCAGGTCGTTCGGTAGGCAGTGGTGGTACTGGACAGGTCATGGGTGCTCGGCACTCCGGAGCTCCCAATGGCATGTGTGAGTAACACATGCCTCAACTCAAATGCTGATCAACACCGGTGCAGTGTTCAAAACATTTTGAATCTGGCTGGTTTTTATTTTCTTTCCAACTCAGACCAAGCTCCACCGTCCTCACAGACTGATGGGGCCACACCTATGTAACATCTTCATCGCCTTAAGACCCAAACCCAGCAAGATGACATGAAGAACACGGTCACATCATTACCCACATTCACCTCTACAATAGCACTTCTTCTGGGTATATTAAATATTTTTTAAACATTGATGCTGGCATAAGGGTAAGATTTGAGGCTTTTCGTTGCCATATCTGTCTGTACTTAATGTTTGTAGATCTGTTTTTGTATTGCCACCAAGTACTAAAACATTTGTTTTAGTACAAATAAATCTTTTATATGAAGTTATAACTTGAGTGAGCTCATCTATTGAAGAGTTTGCTTTAGAAGGTTTTCTAGTACTTTTGTATTTTTTAATTTAGTAGCTTATTCTCATGCATTTAATTTGATATTTGATACAAGTATTTCAGCAGTCAACTGTTCTTAGCTGTGAAGAAAACTGGGCTGCGCCACTACTTGATCTGTTCCAGATGTATTTTTAACAGCTTTAATTTTTAAAAGAAACTCTTAGATCACAGGTCACTCTAGTGCACAAGGTTTGGGAAAAGCTCTTTTCCATACGTGAGAGTAAATGGATATGGGAGCTGTGAGCTCATAAATGAGATTTGAAAGCTACAGGCTGCAGGAGAAGATCTTCAGCAAAAACACACTTATTGTATGGAAAAGAGCAACTTCATTTTGCCTTAGAATAGTGCCCTCTGTATTTGACTGAAGACAGAGTCACAAGATTGGAACAAGAAGTTAAGTAAGTAATTATAATTTTAGGGTGAACTGTCCCTTTCTAAACCCAGAATGAAAACTTTAAATATAAATGAAAAGCTAATTCTAAATATTAATAAATGCTAAAATTTTACTTATAAAGTACTAAAATAAACCAAAAAGAAAATGACTAAATTACTAAAACTTTAATACGCAAACTGAAAATATTTAAATCTAATTCTAAAGATTCATAAATATCATTTATCCAACTTTTTCCTCAACGTGAAAGTAAGCCTGGGTGAGACTTATGGTTCATTATCCGCTATAAGGAAATAACGAGAAGAATAACAGCGTTCAGTAAACGGTAAAACTGTTAGCTCTAAAAACCAGTGTGCTCATAATTAAGATAATACATTATAATAATAATATGGTAAGTTGAGCTGTCAAATGATTAATCGTGATCAATCGCATCCAAAATAAAAGTTTTTGTTTACATAATATATGCGTGTATACTGTGTATATATTTAGTATACATTTAGTATACATTAGTAAGATATATTTTAAAAAATGTATTTACATGTATATACTTATATTCATGTAATTGATATTATATTTATATACTTAATATATAAATGGAACATTTTTCTTAAATATATACATGCATATGTGTGTGTTTATATATACAGAATAAATGTACACAGTATACACACGTAAACAATGACTTATTTTAGATGCGATTAATCGTGATTAATCGATTTGACAACACTGAGACATTAATTTGCACTATCAAGCAGCAAAACCAGCTGTTTTGTATAGCTAAAAATAGCTGGAGACCAGAAGCCACACCCATAAAAAATACAAATGGCCGCGCCCATTCTAATGGGAAGAAAACGGTAGACAGTTTTATAAAATACTAATAACACTGGTTTAAAAAATAACAAATTTTTCTTTGACCAAGGATAATTTCCACAGATGGCATTGATTTTAGAAAAAAAAAACTAGTTGAGGAGTGTCCCTCCCCTCTACAAAATGTTTGCTTCTGTTTGGACTGGCGTTTATGGGTGACCCAATTTCAGACGATTTGTTCGGGGAGCCGTTTTGTACCTTATTTCAAAGGTGTTAGTTCAATTATGTTCAATGACACAATTTCTATGTCAGTATTTTATATCCAAATGAATATGGGGATAGTAAGTTTTGAATATTTACTTATGAGGTGATTGACTCTTCAGTGATTTTATCACACGACACAAATTTTGTCGGTAATGAGGCGCATGCGCAGATGACTTCACATCAACCGTGAGTTCGACTGGCATATAAAACTCGCTGCGGGCTGTGAGCGCGGTTAAGTGTGCACATGGAGTCCGCTGGAATTAGCTTACTGTAGTCAGTGGCAGCGTGCAAATAGTACCGAAACTCTGGGCTTCCTTAGTATCTCATTACGAATGAGACACATTTAACTGTTTTGGCATCTTGTTGGAGTTGGATAAGAAGAGATGACGGGTCCCTAACGACGCTAAGGGTGGCTTAAATCTCAACCAAAGAGGAATAACAGCTGAAGACAACATCCGAAGTTGGCATGAAGCAGCGCGCTTCGTAACGCATTCAATCTAAGGAGATTTATGTCCAGGATTATTGCTCAGATTTTCTAAAATATATCCTGTAGCACTGTAGCGTAAATAGAAGATCCACCTGGTTCATTTTGAAGTGTTTTGGAAGACAGTTTGTGTCATAATGAACTCCAGGCGCACGTTGTTTTCAGCAGGTTGGGAGTCACTGGTGCTGTCCAGCGTCCTGCTTCTTCACATCGCTCCTTTGTGTGTTAATGGTGAGTATATTTTCATTGCTGTTGTTGTTGTTGTTGTTACACAATCTTTGTAAATGCCTGCCTTTCTTACATTTAACGGAGACCTTCATAGTTCGTTTCTGTAACCTGTTGGAGCTTTTTGAGAGAAAATAACGTATAAATAGTGCACATTTTAAACAAAAACCTAATCGATTTTAAAAATGTCGCCAAGCCGTGTTTACATGTGAATCAACTTTAACTTATGTAATAAATTATTAGCACAATTACTTGAGAAAGCTCAAGTCGTTTAAAAATGTACGAGAGAAAATGTACTAAGCACAGCCAAATTCTTAAGTCTTTTTTTCTTCACTTTAGTGGCTTTTTTTAAAATAAATATTTAAATTGCATTTAATAGTTTATGTAGTAATTCATGGCTAATTTTGCACCAAATAATTTGCGCGATTTTATTCATTATGTATAAAACGTGTATTATTTATGTTATTTATGTTAGACTGGATAATAGAAACGACCATATAAAAGTTTTACTTGTGTCTTGCTTTAAAAAAATGCTTATGGCTTTTCTTATACGTTTCTTTTAAGCTGTGTTTAATGCTTTAGTTTATGTTTACCAAATAATGCACATATTTATAGAATAAGGTAGGGGGCTTAAATCTTTTATCATGATATGAGTAATTTTTTTTCTTTCGTTCTGTCAAACGATTAATCGCGATTAATCGCATCCAAAATAAAAGTTTTTGTTTACATAGTATGTGTGTATTCTGTGTATATATATTATGTATATATAAATACAAACATTCATGTATATATTTAAGAAAAATAAGGTATGTTTACATATTAAAAATATTTAAATATAACAAAACTTAAGAATATAAACGTATACATGTAAATATTTTCAAAATATATACTGTATGTGTGTGTATTTATATATACATAATAAATACACATAGTACACATGCATATATTATGTAAACAAAAACTATTATTGATTACCAATGATTACCACCGCTTTCTCAGATCAGTATATGTTGGATTAAAACTTTACGGTCTGTTGAGTTTAAGTATTCTGTTCACAGTATGATTTTGAAATCATCCTGTGAACTCTCATTTTATTCAGTCAACTAGATGATTACAGCACACTGAAAATGTACATAACCAGAAATAACTGAGCTGTAATATTTAGCAACGGAAGTGCATTAAAAGGCTCATTGCAAGTAGTCCATTACGCTTATAGATAAATTGTTTACATACAAAATATCGCATTACATACAAATACGGCATTCTTATGATTTACACTAGGAATGCATGAAATTGGATTTTTGCAGTAATCCGATATTTTTCAACTGATTTTGACCGATAGCCACTGCCGATACCGATATATTTCCTTTTGTTTGGAAACAACACCAAGTCTCTCCTGTGTGGAAATTATAAGCAAATTATTTTTAATTTTGGTTAGTTTTTAACAAGAAGTTATTTGTTAGAATTAAATAAACAATAATGAAGTTATTTTATAATGACAGTACATTGAAGCTTTGAAAATGATTATAAATAAGCTATATATCAATTGCTGCATTTTTGTTTTGTGTTGTTTTTTTTCCCCAGAAAAATGCAGTGGTAACCTTAACATTTTATTTTAAGATCGATTAACATTTGTAGATGGCCAAAAGAGTTGTAAAAATTCTGAAAATCTTTAGAGCTCATAATTTGTTTAAAAAATGTAACATGTTACACATTAATGAATAAATCAGTATATGTAAAATTATTTAATTAACGAGTGTCATGTTGTTGTTGTTGTTGTGTGTGTGTGTGTGTGTGTGTGTTTTTTTTTTTTTTTTTTTTAAATAGCTTCTGACCTTTAAATCAAAACATACTCATGATTTTATCAACATCAATTACTTTCTCAGTAGGCTGCTGCCGCTCTGGCTGCACGTACTATTACTGTTTCCTCTATCACACAGTGAAGGCACCATTCTGTAAATGCATTTTTTCAGATTAAATGCAGTGATGCAAAACAGTGAATTTAATCGTCATTCAGGCAAAACTTTGACGTGATCTAATTGCTCGCACACCCCTGAGCATGTTTGAGTTATTCCTCTTATCGGCAAGACGTTATTTTTCATACGGGACCAATGCCGTTATTTACTTTTAAAGCCATTATCGGCCGATTCCGATACCAGTCTGATAATATCATGCATTCCTAATTGACACGTTTTTTACTGCATCTGCTGTCGGGGTGGCATTATCTTACAGCGCTAATACGTTTTTAACTGCCGTGAAAAGGTGTTTTATATGTAAACGTGATGTATCTATAGCTTAATTCTGAGCCTGTTGGCTTACCGTAAAACTTCTAGTCTCTCTGATAACACGTGCATATAGCAAAGTGAGTTCTCCTTTGCTGTTGATTGCATTTCAGTGGCTTAAAATCACTTGTTTTTAAGCTGCAATGCTTAAAAACATGTACAAGCGACGTTTTTGTGACCACGTGGCACTGTCACGTGAGCGTGTAACCACGATAGAGATGATAGTCCAAAATCTCTACCGTTTAATTGTGTCTACCAGTATATTGCCCACCACTAGAATAAGGGGGTGACAGTTTATTCACTGACAAAATTTAGGTCGTATCAAAAAAATTTGTTGCCGAGCAACAGCACCTGAAGACTAGGTCAATAGGCTTTGCTGCACGAGTACCAAACTGACCTGCATCACACTACTGTGGCCTCAGCCTAACTAATGACTGTGTGAAGCGGGCAACTATCATTTGCATAAGAAGCTTTAAAGGTTGCACTTAGCTGAACCTCTGACCTCTTGGCCGACTTCCCAAAGTCTATGTATTATTGCATCACTGACTCTTCAGTGACATGCATCTTTCATCAACACAGGACGTTAGCAGGCTCTGCTGCTAAAACTGAACTAAGCACTCATAACGGCCTTATAAAAGCAATTCAGATCTTTCATTTTGAAGGAAACGATGTGACATGAGGCCAAGTGTGATGACCCATATTTGGAATTTGTGCTCTGCATTTAAACCATCCAAGTGCATACACACAGTAGTGAGTAGAGAACAAACACCCAGAGCAGTGGGCAGCCATATTGCTATCGCTGCAGCGCTCAGAGCAGTTGGGGGTTTGGTGCCTTGCTCAAGGGACTCACCTCAGTCATGGTATTGAGGGTGGAGAGAGCGCTGGTTATTCACTCCCCACACCTTCAATCCCTGGGACTCGAAACCACAACCTTTCAGTTACAAGCCTGACTCCCTAACCATTAGGCCACGGCTGCCTTTTGCTTTTTATAATGGAGTCATTTATAAAAAATCCAATGCTCTTGTTTTGAGTTTGCTTTTGTAGCTACTGCCGATACTGCCTCTGTTCAGCCATGTGTATCTGTTGACTCTCTTTGTATGGGTAGGAACATGTAAATGGTGCAGTTGATCTGACAAGTTGCTGGAATTATTGATTAACACACTTTCTGATAAACGATAATTGGCAGTATTGATTAGCCATAGACTGCAGAAGGTGGGCTTCAAAGTAGCGGCTGACTGATATGATTTTGTTGATGATTTACAGTGGCCGATAAGTATGATATTGTACTATTTAATTTAAATAGCATGCATAATATGCTTTCAATATCCCTACTGAATGTTTTATGTTTATTATTATTTCAGAAATGTCACTTTTTATATCGAAGTCAATAACTCTTCATAGTTATTCATTCGGCTGAAATGTTTTGTATTGTTGCCAGTTGCTGTTATACCATCTTCTGTTTATATTCTGTGTTTCTTTTGTTGTTACGCTAAACTAGGCTATAACTGAACATGCATTGCTAGTGTCTAGTTGAAATTAGTGGGCATGCTGTGACAAAAGGCTGTTACTCTTCTTTGTTGTTTTTGCCAAGACCTGGCACTCACTTCCTCAACCCTAGGAGAGCGAGAGAGAAATAAAAAGCGTCAGGCAGCATGCGTTCACAAAAATGCATGCAGATTTAGTCTTTGAACCATGTCTTAATGTTTCTTTTAAAATGTCTAAAACCAACCTCAGATTATTTCTTTAGGGCACTTTCCCGCTCAACTTGCTTAGATCCTTTCCATGCATGGCACAAGAGAGCCATCTGCCACTGCGGTCTCATAACAGCAGAGACTGTCAATGAGCATTAGCGTCAACGAGCTAGTGTTAGCGCCCGCCTAGCCTGCCCGTATGGAGCTCCCAGTGAGGGCCAACGGTATTTATCCTGCCAGACGCTGACACTAGTTCTGCCTACACTGTTGGAAACTTATGGAACTACACAACCTGTTGGACACTTGCTGATCTTCAGCGTCTGTGCAGTAAAACATTACAGTTGAATTAATCATGTCGCTGCTGCTCCTGTTTTGTACTCGTTAAACTCAATGACATGTCTAGGCACACAATCACTTTCGAAAGCTTGATGCCATACACGCACGCTGATCAAAAAAATTTTCTTGCATTTTATTTATTTATTTTTTTTCTTTCATGAATTTGGAAATTTGAAGGCATTAACCTGATTAAGAAAAAAATCTGATTTCTAGAAGTCCACTTACGATAGGTTGAATACACCAATGTTAATCAATTTTTTTGTCTCTCCATGCATTATTTGAAAAATCTGTGTTTAAATGTATGTGTACAATTTTCTCAAGATTTTAACAAAATGACTTTTAAGACAAGTTATTAATGAAAAGGTATCCTTTTATTATTTCTTTGACTATTGTTAGTGAAGAAATACTGCAATGAACTCTTTAATAAATCTTGAAGCCATACTGTTTAATATGAATGGTGAAACAAACAATTGGCTTTCCCTCTTAAATC